>JADRCD010232060.1:0-14857 GCA_019843815.1 Montemys delectorum | reverse complement strand
TGTGTTCCTGTGTCTGTGTGTCTGTGTATGTGTCTGTATGTCTGTGTTGTGTCTGTGTGTATGTGTGTGTGTCTGTATGTGTTTCTGTATGTGTGTGTCTGTGTTGTGTCTGTGTGTGTATGTGTTTCTGTGTGTGTATATGTGGGAGCCAGAGGTAGATATCAGTTACCTTTCTCAGTTGCTCTCTACATTACTTTCTGGTTCTCTCAATGAATCTGGAGTGATTCTGCTAGACTAGTTGGCCAACAAGCCCCAGGGACCCTCCTGCCTCCACTTCCTGGCTCCAGGATTATGCCAACTGCAAAACCTCTGTCTTGATTATTTTTTTTAACTTTTATTGCATTATGATGAGAAAGTTACATGATTTCAATTTGTCTGAATTTGTTAACATTTAAAAACATATTTTAAGTAAATAGAATTAAATCACATTCTTGTTCCCCTTTTGTACCCCAACTCCTCCCAGAGACCCCCCTCTTCAATACCTACAATATCTTTTTTTGTCATATTCCTTAAAATTTATAAAATATTATAACAATAAAAATGAGTATTATAAAAGTTGTTTGACATAAAACAATCAATTTAACAGTGTTATGTAGATGCTTGTCTACAGCAATACTGCAAATATATATGTTTTTCTCAGTATAAATTTCAAATAACTCCAAACATATTAACTGTATATTTCAAAATAATACATCACTGCTAGTATTTTCTTAAATGAACACAAATATGTAAAGTCTTTTTGTTTGTTTGTTTTGTATTTAGTAGAGTTTAAAATCTTAGCTCTTTCTGTGGTACAAGCCCAAAATAAGAACAATTTTTAGACATTGGATTTCATTGTAATAAGGCTGTACTTCAATGACCCTCAAGTCACCGAAGGATTGTACCTCCATTGTAGCTAAGCTGAGAGTTGACAGTTCTGCTGCGCCAAGGAACTCTGTCTTGATTATTGAGTGGTCCTCGTGACCTCAGGACTATACTTGACCTAAGGAGCTTCCAGAGGACTTGGGGGAGTGGCTACAGGCAAATAACACAGGAGGTGGTGTCTTGACATCTGTGTCCTATCCTGGGTGCAGAATACACTGAGACATCTCTAAGACAGTGGTTATGGCTGGTTACGACCAGGTCCAGCTTTGTGCGTGGGTGCTGGGGATCCAAACTCGGGCTCCTTACTGGCTGAGGGGGCTCCTCAGCCAGAGGCTGGGGCAAGAGATATTGACAGCTCTGCAGTCCTGGTAATGGTACGCCCCTGCCTGGTAGGTCTGGATGTGCCTCTTCTGTAAGGTGATTGACTGGTCGTCAAAACTGTGTGAAATAATCTCTCTGGAGACAGCTCCTCCTTGAGCTAGCACTAGCACGTCAAGTATTGCCCGCCCCCAGCATAGGATTTCCAGGAAATTTTCATTCTTTGGACCATTGTTCAGTAGTCTGATAGCCAGAGGCGGGGACAGAGATGGACCTCTGCTTCTGCCAGAATAGTTCCAGGGAGGGCCATGGTCAATAGAAGGCCAAAGACACTTCTACTGGGTTTTTTCTTGGACTTCATCTTCACAGAGCCCGGGTCTGCTACAGCAGTGTCGCAGGGATTATGGGCCCAGAGGAACCCTGAACTAAAATGACTAATTATTAATAAGAAAACAGATTAAGGGGGCTGGAGAGATGGCTCAGTGGTTAAGAGCACTGACTACTCTTTCAGAGGTCCTGAGTTCACATTCCAGTAACCACATGGTGGCTCACAACCATCCGTAATGGGATCTGATGCCTTCTTCTGGTACGTCTGAAGACAGCCACAGTGTACTCATATACATAAAATAAATAAATAAATCTTAGAAAGGAAGAAAGAAGGAAAGAAAGAGAGAAAGAGGAAGGAAGGAAGAGAGAGTGAGAGAGAGGAAGGAAAAAGAAAGAAAGGAAGGAAGAGAGAGAAAGGAAGGAAGAAAGAAAGAAAGGTGGGAGAGGTGGGGGGGAGAGAAGATATCAATAAGAAACATCTCGGGGGTGGGCTCAGCAGTCGAGACCTCACTTTGAGAGCTCGCTGCTCTTGCAGAGGGCCTGGGTCTAATTCCTAGCAGCTACATGGAGGTGCTCACAACCCCCTGTAACTCCAACCGTGGGTTCTGACGCACTCTACTGGTTTCCTTGGGTACCTGTATGCATGTAGCACAAAAACAGAGAGGCAGGTATATACATACTTGCATGTGCACAAACAGAGAACACACAAATAACTGTTCAGGTGGAACAAAACTGCTGCAAAGAAGGTTGGTAGCCAGCTGATGTGGCTTGAGTCCCAGGGCTGGAGACTGTGTTCCCGCAGGTCTAGTGTCCACCTCAAGTCTTGGAAGGGCTTCAAGCCACTTAAAGTCAGCTGGTTACAACATTTTATTTAGATTTGTTGAGTGTTATCATTTAGATGTATCTCATAGAAACTTTAACGTTTGTAAGTGATGTGTAGTTTACAATTTATACACGTTGGAAAACGGTCCCACGAAAGACTTTCTTTTCCAGAGAGAAAGCATTCCTGGGATATTTTCCTGCCTGTAGTAGCATCTTCCTGCCAGTGGGGGTCGCCTTTGGCTCCCCAGAAGTTAGCATGCCAACCCTCCAGAGGATTTCTACCTAATAAAATGCCAGTCATCTCTTGCAAGATATGCCCCTGCCCTTTCCAGCACTGAAGAACTGGTTAAATGCAAAGCCATGTGCACAACAAGAGGTTTTTTTGGTTTTTTGTTTTTTGTTGTTTTTTTTTTTTTAAGGAAGAGAGGACCTGGTGGACCAGCACCCTTTTATAAAGACTGTGAGTACAGAGAAGGAAGGTGTGGGTGTCCAGGCAGCCCCCGACCCCAAGGCCTACGTAGCTGTCCTCAGGTAAGGAGACAGCAAGTGGCAGGGGTGTTCACAGTGTTGCTGTGTTACAGGACAGTGGCCTCTGGGAAGCAGGTGGTCATCTTTAACTCAAGCTTCTTTCACAAACCCAATAGGCTGAGCCCACAACAGAAGTCTCCCGGAGCTTCTGTGCAGAGAATAACAACCTGGCCTGAATGCCAACGCCTGAGGCGCTCTGCTCTGTCCCTGTAAACCTGTGACTGTGCTGGCCAGGGGATCAGGCGGGCAGTCTTCTCTCTCCAACATAAGAAGCCCTGGAGAGACTGGGTGAAAGGGACACACCTCAACAAACTGAGGTGAGCTGTAGCAAGCCCACAGCCAACATCCTCCTAAATGGAGAGAAACTCAAAGCATGTCCACTAAAGTCAGGAACAAGGCAAGGTTGTCTCCTCTCTCCATACCTATTCAGTCCAGTACTTGAAGTCTTTGCTAGAGCAATAAGGCAACTGAAGGAGATCAAAGGGATGCAAACAGGAAGGGAAGAAGTTAAAGTATCTTTATTTGAAGATGATTGGATACATAAGTGACCCTAAAAATCCCACCAGGAAATTCCTAACAAAGTCTTTCTGCAAAGTAGCAAGACACAAAAATCAGTAGACTTCACTAGGCGGCAGATGCTACATGCTTTTAATCCCAGCACTCCTGGGGCATAAGCAAGGGGATCTCTGTGAGTTTGAGGCTGGTCTACAGAGCAAGCTCTAGGACAGTGAGGGTTATCCACAGTAGACCTGTCTCAAAAACCAAAGTCTTGGGGAGGGGTGAATAAGTGGATTTCCTGTATACAAATGGCAAATGGGTTGAGAAAGAAATTAAGAAAACAATATCTTTCAGAACAGCCACATGAAAGAAAAGTAATAACTTGGGGTAACTAATCAAGCAAGTAAAAGACTTATATGATTAAAAAAAACTTTAAGACATTGATGAAAGAAATTGAAGAAGATATGAGAAGATGGAAAGATCTCCCATGCTCATGCATCAACAGGATTAATAAAGTAAAAACACTCATCCTACCAAACCAACATACGCATTCAATATAATTTCCATCAAATCCAATACAATTTTTCACACAACTTGAAATAACAATTCTCAGTCTTATATGAACACACACACACACACACACACACACTCACTCACACTCATGCACCATCATAGCTAAAACAATCCTGAATAATAAAAGAACTGCTAGAGGCATCTCAATCTCAAACTGCACTCCAGAGCTACAGTAATAAACACAGCATGGCACTGGCATAAAAACATTGATCAATGGGACTGAATTAAAGACCCAGACATACGTTCACACAACTGTGGACATCTGAGTTTTTATTAAGAAGCCAGAAATACACACTAGGAAGAAAAAGACAGTGTCTTCAATAAATGTTGCTGGACTAACTGGATGCAAACAGATCCACACTTATCACTCTACACAAAACTCAACTCCAAACGGATCAAAGATCTCAACATGATATCAGATACCCTGAACCTGATCAAAGAGAATGTGTGGGTGTGGGATGGGCTTACGCTCACTGGCACAGGAGAAGACTCTGAACAGAACGCCAATAGCCCAGGCACTAAGACCTGGGATCAATTAATAAATGTGACCGCATGATGCAGAAAAGCTCCTGTATGGCAAGAGACAGCATCATTCATACAAAATGGAAAAAATTACCAACTACACATCATTTAGAGAGCTAAGATCTAAAATATATAAAGAACTTTAAAAACTGGACTTCAAGAAAACAAATAAGCCAATTAAATGATCAGGTACAGGTCTCAAAAGAAGAAATAAAAATGACTGAAGAGCACTTAAAGAAATGTTCAGCATCCCCTGTCATCACGGAAATGCAAATCAAAATGACTTTAAGATTTCATCTTAGGGGCTGGGGACGTGGCTCTGTGGTGAAGAGCACTGGCTGCTCTTCCAGAGGTCCTGAGTTCAATTCCCGGCAACCACATGGTGGCTCACAAACATCTGTAATGGGGTCCGATGCCCTCTTCTGGTGTGTCTAAAGACGGCTACAGTGTACTCATATAAATAAATAAATCTTTAAAAAAAAAAAAAAGATTTCATCTTAAACCATTCAGAATTGTCAACATCAATCAAACAAATGCCAGCACATTCTGTGAGGATTGAAGTCAGGGCAGTTTATCTGTTCCTGATGGGAGTGCAAACTTGTCCAGCCACTAGGGAACAAGTATGGCAGTTCTTGGGAAAGCTGGGAATAAATCCATCTCAAGATCCAGCTCTACCACTCACTCGAGGGCAGACACCCAACGGACATTACATCACACTGCAGAGACTTCCTCCTCAACCATGTTCATTGCTGTTCTATTCATAATGGCCAGAGATTGGAAACAGACTAGATATCTGTCAGTGGGTGAATGGATAAAGAAAATGAGGTACATTTATTCAATGGGATATTACTCAGCTGTTTAAAAAATGAAATTGTGAAGTTTGCAGGTAAATGGATGGAGCTAGAAAAAAAAGCAAAAGTATCCTGTGTGAGGGAACTCAGACTCAAAAAGACAAATATGGTATGTACTCGCCTTTATGTGGATGTCAGCAGAAAGCATTCGATAAGCAAGCTACAATCCGTATAGTCAGAGGTTAGGTATAGAGTAAGGGACTGGCAGGAGGGTTGGTCACACTAGGAAGGGGAATAGTTGTAGATGAACAGCGGGCTGGAATGGAGGATCAAATTAGGGGTGGCCTAGAGCACATGGAAGGACAGCTAACTGAGGACCAATTGAGGATCATATGGAAACCCAAATACAGTACCAGCTTCCTAAAACATATATGAACATATATGTAAATGGAATCATCAAGCCACAGGGGATACAAAGCCCAAGCTGGACATCTCTCATCACCAAATGAAGCTTCCAGTTCTGAGAATGGGTTACATCTAATTGAGTGTTGGCCAAAGGGGCTAGTCCTATGGGAAGCCACAAACAACCCAAGTTACTGCCAAGGCTGTTCATAGCTCTCCACAAGCTGATGGCAGGGCCCTATTGCTGAAGACAGGACCTACCATCTCACTGAGCACAGAGAAATCAAGCTGGCAGTTACCTACACCCTTCACCCCTACTGACTAGCGTTCATGATACTAGAATGTACTGTGGAGGCTACCAGAGGAGAACAACAAATACCAAGCCAAGAACAAACCCTGTGATCTACAACAGTGGCCTGTCTGCAAGCTGCACCGGAGCAAGAGTGGCCCAGAGCTTGTGGGAGCCAGCCACTATCTGACTGCATGCAAGGCCCACTTCCATGGGAAGGAATCTGTCTTAGGGTTTCATTGCTGAGAAGAAACACCATAACCAAGGCAACTCTCATAAAGGACAACATAAAACGGGGCTGTCTTACAGGTTCAGAGGTTCAGTCCATTATCAACATGGCAGGCTGCATGGCAGCATCCAGGCAGACACAGTACTGGAGAAGGAGACAAGAATTCTACATCTTGATTCGAAGGCAGTCAGGAGAAGACTGGCTTGCAAGCAGCTTGGGGGAGGGTCTCAAAGCCCCACTCCCCCTGCAAAGTGACACACTTCCTCCAACAAGGCCACACCTACTCCAACAAGGCCACACCTCCTAATAGTGCCAATAATCCCTGGCCAACTATATTTAAACCACCATAGAGCCCGTCCCTGACACTGCTCAGGTGGCCAAGTACCTGAGACTGCAGAAAACCAAATGCTATTGTCCTGCTACAGGAACACAGCAATAAAATGACATTCTGCTAGAAATCCGCGCCTTGCTCAGTCATCATCAGAGACTTCCTCCTGCAGCAAGTGGGAGCAACTCCAGAGACCCGGAATGTAACAACGCGCAGAGTGAGAGCACTTGGAACACTCAGCCCTAAATGGAATGTCTATCAAATCCCTCCCCTCAGGGCTCAGGGAACCCTGATCAGAAAGATTCTATGAGCCAGAGCGGATAAAGGACACGGAGGAAACAAGGCTCTGTAAACACAGCAGGACCGTGGTAGTGTGCACAGGGCCTGCAGGGGTCTGGGCCAGGTGAGATCCCATATCTGAGCAGGGAAGTGGATGCAAGCCCTAATCCCTAACCAAAATGCTGTCTCCAGCTGATTACCGCTCACAAATGAAAAATTAGTTTTCTCCAACAGAGTCTCACTATAGATACACAAACCACTCTTAAAAGCAGCCCCGTGACCAAAAATAAATGGGAAATGCAAAATGAACTCAGTGGCATTTGCAGGTCCTTAGTGGTCTCATAAAGCTTTGTCAGGAATTTTTTTTAAACCTTCTTTCAGGTCTCACACATATACACACACACACACACACACACACACACACACAGGTTTCTGGTTTTGTGTTTTTATGGGACTACTGTGTGTGCAAGTGTGTGTCTCTCTGTTTTTCTTTGGCTCTTTTTCTTCTATGTGTTTGTTTTCTCCCACTATGGTTGTTGTTTTTATTATTTATTATTATTACTGTTTTATTATTATCATTATTACTATTATTATTATAGATGCCTGTTTGTATTCCAATGAGAGAGAAAGAAAGGGTATAGATTTGGGTGAATTGGGAAGTGGGCAGGATCTGGGAGGAGTTGAGGGAGGGGAAATTTTCATTTGTGAAACCACAATCAGAATGTATTATTTGAAAAAAATCTATTTTTAGTTTTAAAAAATGTAAGTCTAGCCATGCAGCAGTGGTGCATGCCTTTAATCCCAGCACTTAGGAGGCAGAGACAGGTGGATTTCTGAATTCGAGCCCAGCCTGGTCTACAGAGTGAGTTCCAGGACAGCCAGGGCTACACAGAGAAACCCTGTCTCAAAAAACAAAAACAAAACCAAAAACCAAAAACCAAAAAAAAAAAAGTAAGTCTAAACTGCTTAGAAATTTCAAATCATAGTTAAAATCTGTCATTCTGTTGGACCAAATCTGTCCCCCGTGACAAAAATATAAAACATCAAATATGCAAAGTTCCTTCTCTATCCACGCAAAAATACAAAACTAATGAGCTTCTCTCCTTAGCACCCAGGTAAGAGCATCGCTGGAAGGTCCGCCTAGCCCGAGGGAGACAGAGTGCAGTGGTTTCACACTAGGGTCAGTGTCTGATACCCTCCTGAAGCAGCAAAGCCTTCTAAGAGGAAAGGTGGCCTAGATCATGGCCACAGCACCACTAACAAACAGCCAAAGAGAGGACACGAAAGGCAGATGTTACAACACCAGTGGACAGGTGTCAGACCTCATGTTATAGCTCTGCTCCTCTTGGGGTGCTGCTGCCCCTCCCTGCATATACTAAATTTGGAGGGATACAGAGAGAATTTTTTTGTTTTTTGATTGGTTGGTTTTGCTAGTTTCTGAGACAGGGTTTATCTGTGTACCTCTGGCTGTCCTAGGACTTGCTCTGTTCACCAGGCTGGCCTCAAACCCACAGAGATCAGCCTGCCTCTCTTTGCCTCTCCTCTCTGCCTCTCTGTCTCTCTGCCTCTCTGCCTCTCTGTCTCCCTCTGCCTCTGCCTCCTGAGTGCTGAGATTAAAGGTGTGCACCACTGATGCCCAGCCAGAGAGAATATTAAAATGAGATTTGTCACTTTTAAGGGCAGAAGTGCAGAAGGAAGGAGGGGATTGCTCATTAGTCATGGTCTAGAGATCTGTACCCTCCATAATTCACTAAAGGGTCACATGTCCTTTAATATAGACATATGACAAGACCCCTTTTCTGTAACTGCCATATATTCAGACATTAGACTCCTTGAGACATTTAGCAGGAAACATAAGATCTCATTATATTCTCAGGGGAGAGAAACATGGACCCTACAGTAAATTAGTCAGTGTTACCAAGGGTATTTGAAAGCAGATGCCGAAAATTCAAATTTAAAAGCAAGTTCTGGTATTTATTTAGTAAAATGCTAGTATCCTTTAAGAATCTTAGTGTCTGTGAGTTCAAAGCACCAGTCTTATTTTACTTTAACTGTTAGGTGCTGGGCCTGGGTGACTTTTAGGTGTAAGCTCTGGGCCTGGTGTATACTAAGCAAGCTCTCTGCCATTGAACTGCAACCCCTGCCCAGAACTGAGGTCTGAGACAGGAGCACAGCCATTGCTTCTCCTGCCCCTACTGGGAGTTCCCAGGGTACTCTGCCATGGAGGGGAACACCTCCAGTTTCCCCATGTTCTGTTCTGTGTCCCTTCTTCCTCTCAGTTGGTAAGATGAAGAAATAAAAAGAGTAAGATGAAGAAATAGAAAGAGTAAAGCTGTAGGGCAGACGCTGAGGGCTGGTGGTCAAGAGGCCTCTCTCCTGGCCACAGCTCTGAAATCCTCACTCCGAAGCAAAACCACTCCCCTCTCTGGGTTTCAGGATCCCTCGTGTAAAACTAAAGTCACTTCAACCCTAGAGTCTTGTCACAATAACACTCATTGATAATTTGACAGGCTCCTAAGAGATGAAACCCCTGGGCATGTCTTCAAAGAAGTTTCCTGGACTGAAAAACAAAACAAAACAAAGCAAAACAAAACAAAACTGAGCAACACTGTTGCTCCTTCTCGGCTTCCTAAAGGACCGCCACCTCAGCCCTGCTCTCCTGCTGCCAAGCCATCCTTAACAGGATGAATGGATATACTTCAAACTCTGACCTCACACAAACCCTTCCTTTCTTGAGCTGCTTCTTGTAAGGTGTTTTGTCATAGCAACTGGAAAAGAAGGAACGAGCAGGAGAGAGCTAGCTGGTGCCGTGGGAATGGGGGAAGTAAGGCCCAGGAGAGAACAAGCTCGTGTGGTGGGGACTAAGAGGGAAGGGAAGAGAGTGAGGCACAGGAGCACAGGATCTCACTTGGTCTCCAAGTTGGGCACAGGTGACTGTGGCTCACACTGCCCATCCCACAATACTCACAATAACGGCTAACCTCTCCCCTGACTTCTTTGGGAAGAGAATTCTGAGAACTCATGGGCAATTACCTTAGTCACCAGTTTAACAGGGGCTATTGTACAGAAAGTTACATGGATAATCTATTTGCACCCAGTGAGCTAATCTGTTTTGAAAGCTGACACACCCATGTGAATATGGCCAATTTTCTTGAGCTTTGACTTCTTCCAAAGTCCAGCTCTGCCACTGCCTTGATAGTACACATGGGCAAATGTGTGCCCTACTCCTCCAGACCTCTGTGGTCCTCTCGCTGATCCTCCTGTCTCTCCTCTCCACCCAAAGGTCACCCATTCTTTTAACCCATTCGTGTCCCTCCCATCCCTGAAGACCTACTCTGAGCTATCTCTAATACTGACTCCTGATCTCAGGTGACATCACACTCTCCTCTCCCTGGAGCAATCAATCTATCCTCAGCTGGCTGTCAATAAATGTAACCATGATGTTCATACTAAAGCCTGCTCCTGTCAGCCACAGTATAGGCTCTATGTGCCATTAATCATATTATCCTCTTTATTGTGTGTGTAACACTAAGCTTTCAGGAATTGTGCTTCATAATAAAATCCATCTGCAGTGTTACTGAGAACAGCTGATGTTTTCAACGAGCTGTACACCTAATGAGAGATCTCGGAGGATTCCCTGAGGTAGTCCAGGCACGATCAGTCTTTGTTCTGAATTAGAGATCAAGTGTTAAATTGGCTTGTGGGATCTGTCTACCTCTCTACTTCCTGCCTCCAGCACTCAGAGATCTGTATAATCAGTTTGCTATCGATGCGAACAGGAAGTCTCAGAAACAATTCCTTTTGCCAGGAGTGCGTGTCATATACCTGAGACCTCAGCATTCAGGAGGCTGAGGCAGAAGAATCTTGAGTTTGAAGCTAACCTGGGCTACAGAGTAATATTTTGCCTCAAAAAAGAAAAAAAAAAAACAAGGAAGGAGTGGGGAAGGAAGAGAAGGAGGAGGAGGAAGAAGAGGAGGAAGAGGAGGAGGAAGAGGAAGAAGAGGAGGAGGAAGGGGAAGAGGAAGAGGAGGATGAGGAGGAGGAAGAGGAAAAGGAGGAAGAAGAGGAAGAAGAGGAGGAAAAAGGAAGAGGAAGAGAGAAAGGAGGAAGAAGAGGAGGAAGAGGAGAAGGAAGAGGAAGAGGAAAAGAAGGAGGAAGAAGAGGAAGAAGAGGAAGAAGAGAAGGAGGAAGAGGAGGGGAGGGGGAGGAGACAATTCCATTTGCTTCTTCCAGAAGAGGTCCTTAGGGCCCACTGGCCGGGACATTCCTTATCTGGAAGCCAAATGTAAGCCTTCTCTGATCTACCTCACTAGGATTAGAGTTTATGACTGGAGTGATTTCCTGTCCCTATTGACTTGGTATATATTCTTTTCAGCAAACATTTTTTATGGGAAAGATGCGGGTGTATGGTGGCTGATGGGCAATTTACCTTTCCCTCACTGCCCAAGGTTGGCACACATCAGGTCCCAGTGGGGAGTTCTGAGCTCTCTCTCTTTGTGCAGCAGAGTGCCCAAGCACAGGCCAATGAGCAGCAGTGACTGATGGGTGGGAATGGGGACTCCTGCAGCTGCTTCCAACCTCACAGCTCTGTGAATTCCCTACCCAGGCCTAGGGAGGAGGGAGAAAGGAGACAAGCCCCAACTCCTATTGGTCAGATCCTGCTTTGAGAGTTTCCAGGACAGATACCTTCTTGTAACTAAATTGTAGGTTCCATAGCACCTACAGGTATCTGGCCTCTGTTCCAGTCTCCATGGCGTTTAGACCACAACTCAGTAATCTCTTGCACCTGTCAACTGAGATGTAAACAATGCTCGAGGTGACCTGAGACTACATAGTAGCTAGGGAAAGGGGCACCTCTATGTACAAGAGCTCAGCCCATGGATCCCAAGGAACCCAGAGCACAAGCTTCAGGAACGGTAGTAGACACCTGTCTCTAAGCAACAGCCCAACTTCTGGAGAAAACACAAACCACAGAGCTCATCAGCCCAGTTTCCCTGCCTTAGACCTAACCAGGCAGCAGGCTGAGGTTGCTAGTTCATCTTAATTTGCTGTTGTTTTCATACCTGAAATCCTTAAAACTCTCCTGATCACCATGAAGTGGGATAGAAGGACCCATGTGATCTGCTCTGGTCAGAAAACCCCTCTTTTCTAGTCTTCCTCCCTGGGCCTTGGATTTCTCTCCCAGCAAAGGCATCAGCACAGGGAGAGTCACTGAGGCCACCAATTTGGGTGAAGTATCTGTTTGCATAATCCACTTTTCTCCTCAAGCTATAAAAGCAATTGCTCATTCATCTCTGGGAAAGGAGGACCATTACTGCAATTTGGATCTAATTTAAATGTCAGCTCCATTTACGAGCCCTCAATTCATTAAGCTGTCAAGGCAAACAGATGGTGCCTCTAATCAGGAGCGAGGGCAGGAGGCTCTGGCTAGGAGAGCATGGAGATCAGTCAATAAAAGCCTATTTGCACAGCCATCGAGAGTGGCTACCTCCTAAAAGAGGCACCTCATCCAGAGAGCCAGCAGATCATAAAGAGCCCTGGAAGCCTTGTTGAGAGAGAATGGGAGACGTTGGCATTCTAGGTAGACTGAGGTGATGGGTGATCATGGGGGTTCAAACCCAATGCAGGCTGGGTGTGGTGGCACACATCTATAATTCCAGCCCTTCAGAGGTTGAGGCAAAAGTCCTGGTAGGTAAAGGTCAGCCTGGCTTGAAAGGAAAAATTCTTCTGGAACTCAGGAGCTGACAGGGTGGCCGGTGTCACCTCTTGCAGCTGCTCACCCCTGCAGAGTCAGCCTGCAGTCACTCAGCCAAGTTTTCAGGGTTTGGTGGAGCTTCTGAGTGCAGGATACCAGCAGACCCAGGGCGACAGAAGCAGAGACAGTAACAGTTACCTTAGGGCTTGTAAAGCAACACCCATTGGTAACCACTACCCTCAGTCCTTGCGCAGGTCCCAGCCAGAGAGCCAGGGAGCCAAGCTGTCTCTGTGAAGACTTCAGAAAGAGATGGAGGCTCACACCTGTGCAAATGCAATTATAAAAATAAGCCATTCTTTCCAGCTATGTTTATTAAATTACAAGCCTTATCAACTAAAGTGTCCACATATAACCCATCTACAGCTGAATATTTAAAGAGAAAACTCTGCCTACTTGTCACCTATGGGAAAATAAGAAAATATGTGATGAGCATGTAAGACTGCACATACGTTTACAGTACTGAAGCGTGTGGTGTCAGGCTGCATGCACGTTTACAGTACTGGGTGTTGAATGCAGAGCTTTGTGAATCATTGGTCAAGTGCTTTACAACTGAACTACAGCCGGGTGGTGGTGGCGCACGCCTTTGATCCCAGCACTTGGGAGGCTGAGGCAGGCAGATTTCTGAGTTCGGGGCCAGCCTGGTCTACAGAGTGAGTTCCAGGACAGCCAGGGCTACACAGAGAAACCCTGTCTCGAAACAAACAAACAAAACAAAAAAACAAAAACAAACAAACAAAAAAAAAAAAACCTGAACTACAGCCCAGCCCACCCTCCTAGATATATTTCAATTTTAAAAGACTTTGTGATTAGTGTGTACATACTTGTGCACATGTGACAGGAGTGGGCACACATGTGTAAGTAGAGGTTAGGAGACAACTCTGTGAAGTTATTTCTCTTCTCCCACTTTTACAGTGGTTGGGGGTCTAACTCGGGTTGACTGGCTTTTGTGGTCTCACTGGCACACTAAGACCCCGTTTCAAAAGTTAAAGTGGGAGGCCTAGTACTTGCCGCCTCCATGACTCAGCCTCCCAAGAAGCCAATATTACAGACTGCATGTTCAATCCGAAGAACAGTTACAGGAAGTAGATGTGCATGCCCTGATAACCCAGACCTAGTTTCCAAAATCAATAAAAGAAGCAAGAAACCTTCAGCTTGAAAAATAGACAGCACTGCTGTCTCCTGTCCACTCCAAAGAACTACTACTAACTCCAAAGAACCGACCATACAGTCTGTGGTGAAGTCGGGAGACTGAGGCAGGAGATCAGAACGGATAGCAATTAAGAAAAAGAGGTCAGATCAGAAGGAGCTGGGGAGGAGGGGTTAAAAGTGTTTGATGGTGACATGTGATGGGGGAGTTCAAAGTACGTGGGGAGACCGGGGCTATCCACTGAGTGACTGTCTCTCACCACCGCAAGTTCAGCAGTTTGGCGGGCACAGGAAGCAGGCAGGGTGACTTGAGCAGTGGAGGAGGCTGAGGATGATGTCAACACCTTTCTCCCCCTCCGAAGTTTGAGAGAAAAGCATAGAATCTCATCTCAAAAGACGATTCAGACAGATCTGATGCGGTTATCCCAGCACCTGGGAGAATGAAACAGAAAGATTGGCAAGAGTTTGAGGCCAGCATGCAGTACAACAGATTGTATCTCGAAATAATAATCATAGAGACTGGGGATGGACAATAATAATGATAGAGAGAGACTGGGGAGTGGCTCCTTACTTAGGAGCACCTGCTGCTCTTCCAGAGGCCTGAAATTTGGCTCCCAGCACCCACTCCATGTGGTTCACAACTGAATACAACTCCAGCTCCAGGGGATCCGATACCTCTGGTCTCCTTGGGCACCTGCACTCATGTGACACACACACATACAACATACACACACACACACACACACACAACACACATACACACACACACACACACACACACACACACGGGAAGAGAGATATACATACATACACATAATTAAAAATAAATAATCTTAACAATTGTAATTCCATCCTCTGCTGGTTAATCTTTATTGTCAACCTGACTGGATTTAGAATGGCCTCGGGACTTATCGAGGCACCCCCCAGGTGTGTCTGTGAGCATGTGTTAACTGATATGAATGAGTGGTACCACCTGGGAAGCTGGAGGCCTGGAAAGAATAAAGGAGAGAGGAGAAACCCAGCAATGTGGGTATTCAGCTTCTCTCTGCCTCCTGGTTCTCTGTGGTGTGGAGAGCTCCTACTTCCTTGAGCTCAGATAGGCAAACCTTCTGTAACTGTGAACCAAAGCAAACTCTCCTCCCTCCTCCCTCCTCCCTCCTCCCTCCTCTTTCCTCCTCCCTCCTCC
>JADRCD010232059.1:0-10804 GCA_019843815.1 Montemys delectorum | reverse complement strand
GTGTGTGTGTGTGTGTGTGTGTGTGTGTGTGTGTGTGTTTTGGGGGGGTTCCTATGGCAGGAGATTAAAACCTGTGAGCCTGGGGGGTTGTGGGAACTCAGAGGTTGTGTTGAGAATTTGTAGAAGCTAGAGAAAGATAGCCCTTCCTCTCTCCTGTTAATCCAGGAAAGTGAATGTTAGCCATCTGAGAAACAACACTTACCTTTAAAGGTGTTGCTAGGGAAAATGGGTGTGGTGGTTCAAGCTGCCAACACGAGACAGGAAATATGGGTGGGGAATAGTTAAGATTCCAAGATGCCAACTCATTAGGCTGCATAGCACCCATAAGCCCCACTGAGCCGTACATTTTTACCTAGAAGCCTCCTATGGGCTCTTTGACTCAAATGTATTTTCCATGTTTTAATGTAAACCAAAAGCAAAACCAAACCAGATTGGAATATTTCTAGAATGTTCCTAGGCACACTTGCTGTAGATGAGGTAGCCAGTGAGGATGTAAGACACGTCTTACTTCCTTCTAATCCTGTCCTCACAGATAAAAATAGGAAGAACAACCAGGCCCAGACAAAAACCTCACCCACCTTTCCTCCACAAGAAAGAAGCCACATCTAGACCTTCGTGAATGTTGCCCCTACATACCAGTCATTTCTTGTTACTTTAAAGCAGGAGCTTCATCAAAAACAAACCCTAACTCCTAGAACTTCCAGATGTAGTTGTTTTGGGTAACATCTTTTTTTTTTTTTCTCAAATATTTGTGTTGGTAGGAATTTCATTTGCTGGTCTCACAGCATGCCCTGTGTTAATAGAACCCCAGCTTTAAAGCGTTTGCCTTCCTGTTCTTTTGGTGGGGGGGAAAGGTTTCAAATCCTGACTTTGTATTTCCCAGGCTTTTAGAATACATGAGAAGTTGGTTTGTTCATCAGTAGCAGAGAGATGGTAAATCATGCTAAAAGGATATAGTAGAGGCAGTATCATAGGAAGATCCCTGTATTCTACGCAAACCTCCTTGCCTCCAGAGGTCTTAGAAAACTAAACTTTTCTTACACACTAGGCCCCATTCCTCTATCATCCAATATCTCCCTAAAGCCAACAGGGGGCAGCTTGGTGCACGGTGGACAAGAGAGGTCCAGACTCCTAGTCCGGATTGCTAGGATTGCAGTCCTACCTTCATAGCTTGATGGTGGAACAAGTTCAGACATGTTATTTAACCTCTCTGTACCTGCTTTGTGCCTGAAAAAAAAGGGGGGGCAGAGGAGTAGGTAATTATAACTATTCTGGATGCTTTAAAGGTTATGTGAACTAATGCTTATGGAGTCCTTAGAAGACTGTGCAACACAGAACAAGCACTCTCAAGTATGAGCTTATTCACACCGAAGCTCCAGTCACCCCCACCCCGTGGCAGATTTGTGCCAGCTGAATCATTAGCACCGTTATGCAACTTGACTCTCTCCATGACCTGGGTTCTGCTATGACTTTTATATCACTGCTCTTTGGTCCCTCTGCTTCGATACTCCATGGACTTTAGGCAGACTCTACAAGAGATACAGCTCTTTAAAACTCCTTTGAAAGAACTAGTAATAGAAACAGGAGCTATGAGCAGCATTCGAGACACAAAGTAATGCATTCCAGTTTTGAGGACACATAGTTTATTAGGAATTAGATCTCACAAGTCCCACCATGGGCTCATATTTTGAAGGCTTTGTCTAGCTTGTGACTCTAATTCAAAAATTATAGACCCTTTCTTGGGGAGGGAATGACTTGGCTCATGGATGTCAGTTCCTAAGGGTGAACCATTGAAGATTGTGCCCCTTGGTTGTTCCAGTCTGCTTTCTCTGCTTCCTGGTTGACCAGATAGTGAATAGGTCCCCACTGTCTCATGCTCCTACTGCAATGGACTGAACAGTTCCTGTTGCCTTCATTTTCTAGACTAGAGACTCTAGGAAACTAGAAGATGAATTTGTGTTTCCCAGGCTGTTTCTTTCCTCCCGTAAGCTGTTGCTGTCAGATATTTGGTCACGGATGCAAATAATGTATTAATTTATTATGAAAGGATTAATGTTGATTTGTCTGTTTATTCTTCAGACTTTTATTTTGATAACTTGATATGTTCAAACAAATTACTATTAAGAAACTTCAGCGGGCTGATAAGAAAACTCAGAAAGTAAAAGAGCTTGCTGCCAAACCCAAAGACCTGAGTTCAATTCCAATGACCCACATTGTATAATAACAAAACCAGTTCCCCATGGTTGACCCCTGAAATCCACATGTATATTTTGGCACATACACACACACACACACAAACACACACACACACACACACACACACACACACTTGTAAAAAATATTTAAAGAAAGAAATATAAGATGTTTTGAACTTGAATACCTAAATTGATGGATAGCTTTAGGAACAAAAAGAAAAATAGAGGATAAACTAGTCAGTCTAAGCATCAGTGGGGTACCAGATAACACACTTACCTTTGCTTGTCCATGCTGAGGAGTAGCAGTCAGACTCCTGCAAGGTTGAAGTTAATTTATGTCTAGTTCAGTTCAAGAACTCACTTTCTACAACTTGGCTCTGATGCTTAATTTTAGTTTTTAAATTTAACTTTAGAAATCTTGCCCCTGTGCAGTGAAATAGCAGGACTCAGTGAAACATCCATCTCACATTAAAAAGAAGCCACTGAAATGCTAACCAGGTGGGCAGAGAAGGCATCTTGATGCTTCCAAGTATGGTGCTGAGGGATGCCTAGTCCCAGCTCTCCAAGTCCACACCAAGGTTTTGAGTTTCAATTTCAAATTAAACCAGAACTATCTCTGTGTTTAATGGGGGTGGGGAGCGCTTAACATCTCCCATCAAAGCTTAAAACCTTCTGGAACTTTTAATAGTTCACATTAAACATCATAGCAAACAAGATGTAAATGAATAAGAAACAGATGTATCCCCATTCTCTGGACACACTTATGAATTTTAATTTCAGGAATGCTTGGAGAGAAAAGAGCTGGTGAGATAATAAATTGATCATGGCTGTATTACATTATCTTATAATCAAAACAGTCTTTGCCACTCTAACCTAGAAGGTCTGTTTCCAGTGAGTTCTAAAGTTTACGGTTGTTCCAGGATCCTTAATATTACCACACTATTAACTTATTTATGAAATAAAACCTTTTTTGCTGCTTTATAAGGAAGCATGTATTTCTCGAACAATAATTTTCTTGTTTTTTTCTAATTCATTACATGTTCAATATTGTTCTCCTCTAAATCATCTAATTATTTACACATGATCACCTAAATGATGGGTGGCAGCCAACCACACAGGGACATGCACGCCTAAAATTCTTCCACTGGATCTGCAAGATGAGGGCAAGATACAACAGTATTTTAATTTATTTTCTTGCATATACCAACTGCTTTATAATTGTGTGAAGTTTTTGTTTTAATGGAAAAATTTAAGATCAGAATCCAGTTACATCTTCTCAGAGCTGAAGCCTTCAAGGGGTGTTTGCTGACTTTCCTACTGCTCACAAAGTTGGGAAGGGGAATTTAACTTTCAGCTTCTCTGTGCGTGCTCAAATCCAGATGAGTGTAGAAAACAGACTGTGCTACTGAGGCCGCAGCTTCTGTGCTTCGTGAGATTAACTGCTGCTGGCTCATGAATATGCAGAACAAGCATAAATATGCAAGACACCACAAATGCAGGCATGCCCCAAGTCTTTTGAACACCAAAGGCTGACTCAAAGTTCCAGAACTTAGCTGTCATTATGATAAGCTGCACCGTCTCTCCTAGATCCTCACGCAGGAGCCCCTTCTTTAGAATTCAGATATGACACACCTGAATCATTTGGAACTAGAGAAGAATGTGTGGACATCAGGCTTGGAAGAACCCGTAGCGCTATAGTTCACAGAGAAGGCATCTCTTTAGATAATAGCTCTCCATTTTAAGATGTATTTTTAAATTTCATGTATATGAGTGTTTTGCCTGCAGGTATGTCTGTGCACCACATATGTTGAGTGCTCACTGTGGCCAGAGAAGGCATGGGATCCCCTGGAACTGGAGGCAGGGAACGTTCTTAACTACTATGTGAGTTCTGGGGACTGAACTTGAGTCCTCCCAACCACTGAGCTTTTTCTCCAGCCGCTAGATAACAGTTGCTGGCAATCAGGCAACCTCTCTAGCCAGCCCTGCCTAGTGACAATGGGACCTTTAGTCAAGCCATTGATGACAAGCTATGTCATCATTAGCTGCCTAGAAGTGGGACATTCTCATTGCCTCCTCTACCACATGTCCCCTGTGCATGTGCCACAGTCCCTATAAGGAGCCACGCTTTTCCTTCCCCAGAAGCAGCCTCTGTGTCCCCTTTGCCCCTCCCTTTTAATAAACCTTCCGTACCTCGTGGTTTTGTCAGAACCTACTACCTAGTTCCATCAATAGTTACTGCTATTCTAACTGTGGATATATTCTATTCATTTCTACTTCATTCAACTACAATATTTTAATCTCTAAGGCTTTGCTCTCTAGTAATAAAAAAAAAATGAAGAACTCATCATTAAATTACATTGTGAGTCCTTCCTAACCTAAATCCTTTGGCCCAGGTGACTGGACTTTGAATACACTTTCCCAGCATTCACTCTGTTATGAGACTCACCATACTTCATGAGCTCTGCAGGAGACTAATGGATGGCAGAATGCATTCTCTCTAAAATTACGCTACTTTGGCATAAAGATTATTTGAGCCAGACATTTTAACACAACAGTGGCCGCACTGGAGTCCTGCAGTACCTGATCCTTCCAAAACAAGGTATAAAACCACCCTAGGAAAAGTGTAGGAGGAAAAATGGTATTGTAACTAGAGATCCAGAGTTATGGCTGAGAAAATTCTAGACAAGTAATCTTCATCTGTCTGGTCACTGTTTCACTCTTAACTGTCACAGCCCTTTTGCCTTGTCATATTTTCATAATTGCCTACATGCTGTCCACTCAGGGTATTTAAGTGTTTTGCTTGAATTGCTTCTTTGGGTCTTTATCTCCTCACAGTGGCTCCCACAACATGAAAGGTGAATATGTATGCTCTATTTCTGTGAATTTGTATCAGGTCAGACTAATTCTTAGATCCTGCTGAAGACCCTCAGAGAGTTTAAGGAAAACTATTCCTTTTCTTTAGTTTCAAAAAATTCCTTCCTTGTGCTGTGTGGTCATTAACGAGGAATCTGTAAAATCAGACTGCCAAAAGAATGATTAGGATTTCTGTTTTATTGGGGTGATGTGGCCCCATTATATAGTATGTTGTTAAAGGGGTACATATTTGCTGTTCCTATGTCAAGAACTGCCACCTAGCCTTCCCAGTATTCCCACCTAGTCTAATTAGAATCTCATTGTAAGAGTTTCTCTGTCTGCTATTTCCTTTTGGCAGATGAATATTTTTTTAAAGTACTCTCAATCTTGCTTGTCAACACAAGTTTGTACGTACAGCAGAGATTTTATTGTAACATCACTTGACAGCAGCCTATGAAGGAAGAAGACCTATAAAGAGCTCAGCCTCAGTCACTGAAGATTAGAAGTAACTGCTAGCAAGAGATAGAGTAAGCTAGTCTGCTGGTATCAGGTCTGCATGTGGCATTTTCTTCTCAGTACTATGTAGTTTGTATTAGTGGACTGATTATACTACATATTTACCCACTTTCCTAAGTCCATTAGGATGCAGTGAAGCATAAAATAGTCAATTTCTAGAAAAATCTGAATATTTTCACACACCTTACTGATTTTTTAATGCAAGTTCAGAATGATCAACACCATGAGCATGCTTTCAAGTACAAGTGTGTGAGTGTGTGAATGTGTGAGTGTGTGTGTGTGTGTGTGTGTGTGTGTGTGTATGTATGTGTGTGTGTGTGTGTGTTTTGGGCATGGATTGATTGTGAAGGAAAACATTATAAGAGGGACAAGTATTTTCCTCATTACCTGTAGGAACACAAAGGACCCACCAGAAGGAACATACAGGGTAAGATACAGGCAGGGAAGTATGAGGAATTAACTTTAGCTACAAGTGAATAATCTTTTCTTCTTCTTCACCCCCTCTCCTTCAAGTAGCCATTTGGTAGAGTCTCATCTGACATCCCTGATGGCCTTTGGTCTTCTGGAAAAGATCAAAAGATGCCCATGGAATTTGAATATAAACAGCATTCCAGACTCTGTGCTAACCAGATCAATACACCCATAACCATGTGAGAAATGAGAATGCACTTCTGAAGTGGGTTCAGCTGTGGGCCTGGAACATGTCCAGTGTCAACAGTTAGAGAGACAGGGAAAGCCTGGATAAAGAAGGAAGATACTGTCTGATGTTCCCCCATGTTTATCAAATGTACCCCTTTCACTTTCGGGGGAATGTTCGGCTTACAATTCTTTATCTATAGCTGTTCCTTTTGCAGGATTTGAAATGATGAATAATGACTTTTTCCTAAGACCCATTTTTATTTCAAAGGCACTCCTCTATGAGGCAATAGAAATGGCTCTCTTCTACATTAATTCCTAAAGATATCAGCAATCACAGGTCACCATTTTGTCTCCCATTTTTCCATAAACAATTAGACTGTCTGTTAAAGGCTAGGCTCTATAGAACACAACCTGGCTCTGGATCTTTTTCTCAGGGAGATTGTAGACTGATAAAGGAGATGAACACCAACTCTTATGCTAGAAACTATGGAATGTACACCCTAGCCCAACATGGGTGGATAGCAGATTATGTTTATTATACAATGACCAACAAATTCATACAAGGTAACATAACATTTGCTTTTGTCTCCAGTATTTTGCTGTAATATTTGAAACACAACTTTGTAAATGCTTTAAATTCTGAGATTTTTGATAACACACAGTGCTTGAAGCTGAACTTTAGCTTTAGATTCTCGGCTGCTCTGAGAGGATTTATGAACTGTTATCACAGACTCATCAGTACATATAAGGGGAATATCATAGCACTGGCTGAACCTTACACACACACACACACACACACACACACACACACACACACACACACACTTCCTGCCCTAGATCCTGTGTCCTTTTTACACTATTATTTAGTCAGGAAGTGACCAGGAAGGAAGTTTGACCCTTCCTTTGCACACCTATAATTTTTTGTGTGCTTTAGGAGAGAAAATGTGGCAAGAAGAAGTGAGGACCTGGCAGAATCGTGACAAATTGTAGGATATGTTAGAATAAACGAATAACTCCGTACAAGAAAAAGTTATATAAGAATTAGGCATTTAGAGAAAGTCACCAAAACTCATTTTAATTCTTAGGACAAAAATTGTGACAACATGAAAAATGACTAAAATGCCCGATGAACCTTTTTCTAAATTTAAGGGAGTGGCTTTTCTATGATAATGTCAAGTTCAAAATCTAACAATAAAGTTATTAATGTTTACAACGTCTTCTACAAGATCACTTACAAAACTTTGTAGTTGGGTTTAGGAATGTTTCCAAAGAAAATGGTGTCTTCTATTTCTCCCTATCTCCCCATCTAAATACAACAGAAATCTGTAGACATTGTAACTACAAAAACCAACCAACAAACAAACATTTAAAAAAAGTGAAAACTCTAAAGCATAGACATGACAAGGTTGACTGGCCAGAGAATGTGAACCTGAAGAGTATAAAGCTATGTGATCACTGGGTGCTCTTCTTGTCTCCTTTATCCTAGACTTGGGTTTGAAGAAGCCAGCCTCCTGGAAACAATAATGAATGCAGACAAGAATAAAAACAAAAGCTAAACAGAAAGGCAACCCAGCCAGAGCACAATTTCTTTAGGCAACATACTATGAAAGACTATAAAAGAGGGAACCAAGGAAGAGAGAGCTTTTAAACAATAACTTCCCTATATTAGCAAAACATTACAGTGCAGAGGGGAAATCCTGAGAGAGCTGAGCCTAGATTCTGAGATGGTAAGACTACAGTCTCATGAAGGTGTCTCCGGGTTCACGGGATAGTGCCAAGGAAAGACAAGAAGGTTCTGTTGGCTAGTAATAAGGCATTTCCTGTCCACAGTATTAGTGAAAACCATGTGACAACATGAAACCCCAATATGTGATTATCAGCAACAACTGAATCCACTATACCTTGCACATATCAATAAAGATCCAATGGGAAATGGGTTCTTTAACACCTACTTGGGGCTAAGCAAGCATTTATCTTTTTGCAGGATCAGTGGTAAAAGAAAATGTTAACCAAAACAAGCCTAAAAGATTTAAATATCACAGAGTCCCCTTAAATAATGTGAAAACACCCAGGTTTCAGTTGACAATTTTTTCTTCCTTTCTTTTTTTATTAGATATTTTCTTTATTTACATTTCAAATGTTATCCCCTTTCCTTGTTTCGCCTCTGAAACCCCCCCATCCCATCTCCCCTCCTCCTGCTCACTAACCCACCCACTCCCTCTTCCCTGTCCTGGCATTCCCCTACACTGGGGCATCAAGCTTTCACAGGCCAAAGGCCTCTCCTTTCATTGATGTCCTATAAGGCCATCTTCTGCTACATATGCGGCTGGAGTCATGGATCTTTCCATATGTACTCTTTGGTTGGTGATTTAGTCCCTGGGAGCTCTGGGAGTACTGGTTGGTTTATATTGTTGTTCCTCCTATGAGGCTGCAAACTCCTTCAGCTCCTTGGGTCCTTTCTATAGCTCCTCCATTGGGAACCCTGTGCTCAGTCCAAAGATGGCTGTGAGCCTCTTCTGTATTTGTCAGGCATTGGCAGAGCCTCTCAGGAGACAGCTATATCAGGTTCCTGTCATCCACAATAGTGTCTGGGTTTGGTAACTGTATATAGGATGGGTCCCCAGGTGGAACAGTCTCTGGATGGCCTTTCCTTCAGCTTCTGCTCCACACTTTGTTTCTGCAACTTCTTCACTGGGTATTTTGTTCCCCCTTCTAAAACGGAAAACTTTGGTTTTCCTTCTTCTTGAGTTTCATATGGTTTATGGACTGTATCTGAGCTTCTGGGCTAATACCCATTTATCAGTGAGCTCATACCATGTGTGTTCTTTTGTGATTGGGTTCTCTCACTCAGGATGGTATTTTATAGTTTCATCCATTTGCCTACATAAGTTAATTGTTTTTAATAGCTGAGTAGTACTCCATTGGGTAAATGTACCACACTTTCTGTATCCATTCCTCTGTTGAGGTATTGCTCCTCCCCCCCCCCCCCCCCCCCCCCCCCCCCCCTCCAGCCCCTGGCGGTTTCCCCTGGAGGCTGTTACCTGCTGAACCAAGACAAAGCGCTCTGCAGACTGTCAGAGCATCTCTGAAGAAAGCTGCAGAGAAGTTCACGCTGAGAGAGACAACACCCATTGCCTGAAGACATCCGAAGACTTCCGCAGACATCCAAGCCGAGCAGCTGGTGACTCTAGCTCCTGACTCCTCCCTGACTCCTCCCACAGTGTTTATGTGATACAAATGTCATTGTAACCTAGAGATTCAATTTCGCTTTCTAGTGTACATATAAAAATGCTGAACCCCCAAAGTATGAAGCCTTGATTGGGGTGCAACTTGGCTTTGTGTTTTCTCTTGTCTCCCGAACCCTATATTTCAAGTCCTTTACTCCTTCACTTGAGGGAACCCAAGTTCATGAAACTGCGGGTCAGTTTCATTGAGGGACATCTGGGTTCTTTCCAGCTTCTGGCTATTATAAATCAGACTGCTATGAACATAGTGGTGCATGTGTCCTTAGTACATGTAGGAGAATCTTCTAGGTATATGCCCAGGAGTGGTATAGGTGGGTCTTCAGGTAGTAATATGTCCAATTTCTGAAAAATCACCAAACTGATTGCCAGAGTGGTTCTACCAGCTTGCAATCCCTCCAGCAATGGAGGAGTGTTCCTCTTTCTCCACATCCTTACCAGCATCTATTGTCACCTAAATTTTTGATCTTAGCCATTCTGACTGGTGTGAGGTGGAATATCAGGGTTAAAAAATTGTTTCTCATATGAAGTACTGGTATGATCTCCTACAGAAAGGATTCAAGTGGTGAAGAAAAGATAATGATGTAATAAGAGATACATTATCTGAAAAGGATTTTAGAGCAGCCATGAATGGCATACTCCAATGAGTGATCACATCTGTAACTCAAACAAATCAATCAAATCAATGATTATCCTAGGCACATAAAAGTCTAAACAGTTAATAAGATGATACAAAGAACTTATATTCACAAAGTCTCACCAACATGACCAGCCAAATGTGAATTGAACAAGGATGATGGCAATGAGCAAACTGGATAGAGAACAACCCATGAGGTCTCAATCCCACACGAACAGTGATGGACCACTGGGTAAAGCTGGGAGTGGTAGGATGGCCCTCCCAGAGAAAAGCAAACCAATTTGTTGTCCAGGGTCAAAAGGTTAGCTCTGAAAATATGAATAAAAGTGAAATTATGTGGACTCAGCATATATTTAAGAATGTATATGTTTATAGAAATACATATATGCCTATACTAGCAACTAATGAAAAACAGGCCATGACTTTGAAGATGAGATGGGAGAGATGTATGGGAGAATTTGGAGGAATGAAGGGGAAGGGGGAAATGTTGTAATTTAATCATAGCATCAAAAATTAACAATAACAACAAAGAGAACCAAGAGTAAGCTCTAACAATGAGAAATGAGAAATTGGAATAAGAAGTTCACTGGAGAAAACCAGAGAGTCAGCTGATATTGTACCATGTTATTGCTTACAATAGAATGGAAGTGAAGGACAAATGATGACATGAAACTCTCCAGATGTTTGGAAATAATAATAACATACTCATGGGTAATCTATAA
>JADRCD010232058.1:0-31298 GCA_019843815.1 Montemys delectorum | reverse complement strand
TCTCTCTCTCTCTCTCTCTCTCTCTCTCTCTCTCTCTCTCTCTCTCTCTTTCTCTCTCTCTTGTTCTCTCTTTCTTTCTTTCTCTTATTTTTATAAACAAGGATGTAGTTTCCACTGTTTTTCCAAGTAGATTTTGTTTACTTTCATATTGCCATGGAGTACATAAATTTCAAGAGAGTAACTCACTATTAAATCTCTGAAAGAAGAATTTCTTGACTATGGCACATACATCCTTGTGTTTGTCAGTGTGTTTTGGGACATTGATATACATTTAAGCAAGTAAAGTTTACTTTCAGTTTTGTACTTTAAGCTCATGTTTTAGCATGATTTTTTTAATACTTTATTAACAGGCCATCTTGACATTCATGAAGGCCTTGGATTCCAGCTGCTACCTCCACCTGGCAGGACAGAGGAAGGAGGTTAAATTGGCAACACATTGCTGTCCTGGTGAGACCCCTCCTCCTCACTTCTGCTTCTATTTATCTCATTTGGCAGAACATAGTCACATGGCCACACGGAACCTCAAGGGAGATATCAAGGCTCTGCAATAAAGAGGGATGAATCGTCATGGACACATATACTCACTACCAAAGCGTAGAGATAATCGTTTTAATATTTGCATATTGATTTTTCCTTATTGTATTTTTTGTGCACATACCATCTTCAACTTTTAAAAACCTTCACAATGCTGCAAATGCAATACATAATCAGCAGATGCCAAGCTTTAATTTTTGATATTTTCTCCAGGTTAGCAATATACAATAGAATCCTCTTCTTATGCTCATCTTCAGTACACAGTGCAGGTCCCCGCCAGCCACATAATCATGGAAAAAACAATCAACACTCTGTAGTGTGTTGTACTACTAACAAAGTTGTTCAAAGGGCGAGATGGATTAAATGTATCATTAACATATGTTGCTTTCAATTTTCCATGAGTTTATCAGGATAGAAAGGATAGAATCCTACTGTAAACTAAGATTCATTCCATTTATTCTATTTTTTGTGGTGTGTGGTATATATGAGCATATATATGTATGATGCATACATATTTGTGTGTGAGATATACATATTTGTGTGTCTACTGTATTCATGTTCGTGTGTATGTGGTGTGCATGTCATATTTGTATATACATTATAGATGTCTGTAATGGTGTGATGTTTGTGGTGCATGTACATCTGCGTGTATGTTTATATGTATGTACATGGATGTGATGTGTGTGTGTGTTGCATGCATATGGGTGTATGGAAGTAGGTACTTGAGCAAGTTCATGAAGAGACCAGAGACCATTGCTGGTCTGTATGAATGTTAAAGATTCTGCACCCTGAATATCAGTGGCTTTTTTTTTAAACATATTTTTGGAATTGTGTACCCATCACTGACTACACTTAATTTTCTTTCTTAGTTTTTTTCTGTTTGCCTCATGCTGACTAGGCAAGTACACTACCTCTGAGCTCTACCTTAGCCTATCAAGACTACTTATATGATGCTGGTAACCCTGGAAAGATTTTTCTAGGCATGCATTGGGTTAGTGGTTCTGCCTTTTATGTTTCTCTTTAGGAGTCTGACAGCATCATTGTTTTCAAGCCAGAAAGGACACCACACTCCCTCTTGATTCACTGGCTTCCCTGTTTAAACTACCTTCACTGGTGAGAAATTGAATTCAACAGTCTGGAACAGGAAGCATGTAATGCCACTTGAACAAAGAGACTCTTTATTCCTTCAGGTGACTAGATACCTCCAAATACAGTGACCAGCACTTCTTAAGATTCTTGGTCAACCACAGTGCCAGTCAACTTTCTGTAAATGTGTCTACCTCAGAACGTCAACTTAGCAGGATGCAAGAGGCTTTTGGTCCAGTGTTTCAAGGGTTATAGTTTGACCCCCATTGCTTTGGGGGTGCTGAGAGGAAGCATAGCATCATGGCTGAAGAATCTGGCGGAGGAAACTGGTAACATTATGGTTAGCTGAGAAGGGAAGAAAGGAGAGCAAGGGAGTGGGAGAGAGAGTGGCTAGTGACACTCAAACACCTAAGCAGACTCACTAGTATCTTCTGCCTCCCATTCTTTCCCCTCCCTTCCAATGCCATCCAATTTTCATGTTATCTTCTAGTGGTTCAAAAGATCCAGTCAAAATGTGTATCAGCATGTACTGAACACAAGAAGCTCAGAGCTGCAGCCTCACTCTACTCTGATTGGCCTTTGGAAGGCATTCTGCTGAGCCTTCATTTTGGCACAGTAAACTGCTTCCTCATAAAGAAGCGTAGTGTCCCCTTTTGCAGACCAGATAGCCTGATGTACTATTACTGTGTCTGCTTCATGGAACTCCTGAATATAAGTAGTACTTCGCAAATGAGAAGGTCTTGGTAAATAAATGAAGTGATGAACAATAGTACTGCAATGATTTTCTGCTAAAATGGGATGTTTTCATCTTTTGAGACTGTAATTACATCATTTCACTCTCCCTATGTATTCTTCTTCCACACTCTCCCATCTACTTCTCCCTTACTCTTTTCCAAATTCATGTTCTCTTGTTATTTAAGTGTGTGTGTGTGTGTGTGTGTGTGTGTGTGTGTATGTGTGTGTGTGTGTGTGTGTGTGTGTGTGTGTGTGTGTAGCCACAGACCACACAATGTTATTATATACATATGTTTTCAGGGCTGACCATTTAGTAGTGGATAATCAATTGATGTGCTCTTCCTTGGGGAAGACTAATTTTCCCATTCTCAGCATCTCTTACTTGCCCGTAGTTGTCTAGTATTGAGGCCTTATGAGCTTTCTTCCTCTCATATTAGTATATAGACTGGTAGCATCCCTGTTCCTATCATGTTGAGGCAGCTATGTTGGTTAGACCTCATGTATGTAGCTCTGGACATAACCTCCCAGCAAACTCCATGTTCCCCTGGCTCTCAAAGTCTTTAATCATGTCAATCATGATCCCAAGCTTTAGGTGCAGTTGTGCTGTAGGTGCTTTCTTTGAGTTTAGCCTCCACAACTCTGAAGTTTGGTTGTTGCGTTTTCTCTAATGGTCTCTGTTTGTTGCAGAAAGAAGTTTCCTTGGTGAGGAGTGAGGTAAGCTTATCTATGGGTATAAGGACAGATATTTATAATGTAGTTAGGGCTTATGGTGGGTTAGTAAAGTGATGATTGTATGTTCTCCTGCAAGATCTATGCATTTGCTAACCCAGGATAGTTGGCTAGGTTTCTAGCATATGATTCCTCTCTTTTGAGAAGATCATAAGTCCAATTAGAGAGCTGTTGGTTATTGACAAGTATGTGGGCCGCACTGTACACTTGGGGTTTTCTTGCCACACTGGTAAGATTCATAGGCATCCTAGTTGGATAGGACTGTTCGTTGCTTGCTTCCATCCTTTGGAAGCGTGCATAGCACCATCTAGTACCATAAAAGCTATTCCTTAGGGAGGAAGCATTCAGGTCCATTCCAGTTCAGGGGTAGCTGGACCCTGCATCTGAAGTGTGTGATCACCTTCAGGAATAGGGTACCTTTCACTTGATTGGGGTGCAACCAGAGGTAATACCAGTAGGCTATAATACTTTGGAAGTCTCTTGGACATCCTTGACCTACAACTTGAAAGAGGGTTTCTCCTGCACCATGTTGGGGTTTCTGTAAGATTGTCTTTGGCTTTTGGCACTTAATAAGCCCTCTTTGAGTTGTTGGTCAGGGTTTCCCGAAGGGTTTTATTAGGTGCTCTGTGGCTCTTGCAGGGATCACTGTCAGGTCAATCCTGATGAGAATATGCATATTACTGTAAAGTGGGAATTAAACAATTATACTAAATTTCCTTGCCACTCTTCACGTTCTTAGTTATTTCTACCTTGTCTATTTCCTTCTTTTTAGTGTTCCTCCTTTGTGGGAATGCCTATTCTTATATCCATAGGGATTCTACCTTCTTTCCTTCTTCTTGATGCCAATTTAGAATATGCCCTTGTCAGTAAACACAATCTTGCATCTGCTCTTTTCCTTGCTTTCTGATTTTTAAGACAGTGTTTGTTTCCATAGCTCAGGCCATCTTTGAAATCATTATGTAGCCTAGGCTGGCCTCTAAATCATGACAATCCCTGTCCTGTCTTACACTCCCAAATGCTTGGGATGTGAACCATCACATTTGGCTCTAAGGCCCTTTGTTGAGTGCTTTCATTGTGCAGATAATATCTCAGCAATAAGGATGAGAAAGTTAACCTATCCCCTGAGGTAATCACCTACATGCCAGTGTAAAAGGCAGCCACTGCTCTGTTCTCATTCTACTTCCCTGTGTGCTCCAGATTTCCTCCATTGTTCCTCTTTGCTACCAAGATCTTTGTTCCATCAATTTCACTAGTAAGATAAATTTTCATAAAACAAGTATTTTGATAATACTTTCATATACTCTTCCTAAACCTCATCTTGTTAGTATTTTTGACTGAAGCATTTGTTTAGAAGAACATTCCCAGTGTGTGTGTGTGTGTGTGTGTGTGTGTGTGTGTGTGTGTGTATACAGACAGACATTTCCATGGACTTAAGAAAAAAGTATGTGTGTGTCCCACAACCATTGATTATGGCCTCTCAAGGTGGCCCAATTCCTTGCACATGGGACAATGTAAGCACAGCAGCTTAAAGGCCTCAGACAAACATCCTCCCCACCCCCTGCTTTCAAGAGCAAGACACAGATATACATCCATAATCCAGTCCTGAGAGCAAAGAGCACTCTCTGATCTCTCATGAGTCGCTCCATGAAGAAAATGTCAGATGTGCACCCAGCACTTGCCTCCCATTTTCATAACAACATAATTGGTCATGTGATTTGAAAAACAAAAAACATAAAAACAAAAAACAAGATATGCTGTACCTCTTAGTCATCCTTAGCTCCTTTTTTTCTGTCTTGATGCTTTCTAGAACTTTCAGTCCTTATGTAGACATTAGAAGGCTAGAAGAGGGAAGGGGTAGTCATCCTCTAATCTTCTTAAACAATATTCAAGAAGTACAGAAATTAATTTATGTCTCATCTTTCCTTGGCTATCCACTCTATTTCTAAGCCAAGGGACAGAGCATTGCGAATTGGCATAATAAAACTTTTACTCTTCCCTCAGGGTCTGTCTCATAAAGTCTCACTGGCTCCTATGTAGATTCCCTTCAGCCACATCCATCTTCTCTATAACTGGGTCTACGGTTCAGGCTATATTCTCCACTATGACCTGAAGAGTTGTAAACAACCAGTGTAGGTATTGGTAGGCTTAAATGGTAAGTGTTTTGAATATAATCTTATTCATAGCACTTACCAATTATCCCCAGGTACCAAATGTCTCAGTTACTTCTATTACTGTCATACAACATCATGACCAAAACAACTTGGGAATGGAAGAGCTTATTTCATCTTATAACTTGTAGTCCAATATTGAGGGAATCCAGAGCAGGAACTCAAGGCAAGAGCCTGGAGACAGGAACTGGATGCAGAGGCCATAGAAAGTTGCTTATGACTTGCTTGGTCCACTTTCTTATAGTACCTCAAATCACCACCCCAGGGATGGCATCACCTCCAGTGAATGGGTCCTTTCATAACCATCAATCAAGAAAATGTACCATAAGCTTGCCCATAGGACAGTTTTGTAGGTGACTTTTTTTTTTAATTGAGGTCTTCCAAAAAGACTCTAGTTTGTGTCACGTTGACATGAAACTCACAAGTACAACAAAATATGACATTTTAGCTAAACTTTGCTGCTAAGACTTTTCATCTAAGCTGGACTTGGACCAGAAGCTGGGTTCTCATTTGTGTAGAAGTCTCAGTCAGAAGGAGGATGAAATCTGTAGCACAGGAGCTGTTTGTGCATGCGCTGTGTAATTTCATTTAATAATCATTTTTGTTTTCCCTGTACAGAGGCTTTTCCCCAAGCAGGGGTTAGGCTCACTGGGAGGTAAATTCATTCTCTCAAATCATCAAGGTTCCAGTTAGTGCTTTGTAGCCATAATTAATTAAAATATACCCAAGTTCTCCAATAATGAAATTCCCTATATCCCTAGTGAAACTTGAGGTTCACAGTCCATAGACATAGACTTGAATACATCCACACCTGTCTCATCCTTGAGGCATCCTATGCTTTTTTTATCCTGGTCTGTCTAAAAGAATCTTGTGGGTAGGTCCATTAGAAGGTTGGTACTTCATGTCTTCTTTTGTGTTTTATTGATTTTTTTTTGTGTGCTAATCAAGTGGTCGTATATAATAATAATGTGTGGGAAGAGGGTGATAGGAAATAAAAAGCAAGGGAGTAATATTTATTTTAATTAAAATGCAAACACAAGGCATGATTATTGACTGATTGCATTACAAAATAGCTACTTGCTCTGCCATAGTTAAGTGTGATTTGATGCGTCCATTAGAAGCTATTCTCAGGGGCTTGTATCTTGGCCAAAATAGTCCCTTCAGGCTGAAACTTGGCAGACATCTCAGCCTAATTACAGTCATTTTCCTTTTTTGGATTAAGAAAATGGAATTATTACAGTGCTTTGAGCCCGCCCACCCCCATATTTTCAAAGGTTTGCATTTATATTTACATTACTTTTGGCTTTTGTTCCTTTAAAATAAAACTAAAACTTAGCAAGAACAAAGGCTTCCTTGTCACTTAAAAGGTAGCTCACTGGATCGGAAGATCTAGCCTTGGAATCCCATGCAGAAAAATTTGCTCAGTCTCAAGCAGTTGCAATGAGAAATCTATCACAAAGATTGTGGGGTGTTCACTGTGGCAGTGCTGTGTGCTTTCTTGCCTCTTGTTGCTCCATGAGATATGTCCACATTCCCAAATGCCAGGCCTCAGCCTTCACCACATCCCTTTCTAGATTTTCAGCTGTCCCTTGCAAATTCGTCTACAGTGAGTCTGCCCTCACTTTTCCTCATTCATTTTTATCCACCAGTAAGGTGGATAGAATCGAAAGGAGCCAGATGTGATTGGAGGCTAGCCTCCATAGCAGGCAGAGTCCCTGATCACTATTACCTGCAGGGGTTTCCAGTGTGGCTCTTTGAGCATCTTGGTGAGTTCAGTGGTCTTGCCAGTCCAAAAGAGGGACAGAATTGGCCCATTTGGTTTTCCAAAATGCCTTCAAACTCCTTTTGTGGAGTTATTTGAACATCGATGACTAAGAGTAGTATTAATACAAACATTTCTTAGGAGCAGCAGGTGATATTTGAGAGAATTTTTTTTTTTAATTTCATGCTTTATTCTCCGAAAGAATGTTGAATCTTCTTTTCAATGAATGACTAAGTGTGAAAAAAGGCTCTTAGGTGGCTTCCCCAACTAACACAACATTAACATTAACATTTATTATATTTACAAAATTTTGTTGAAAAAAAAAAAAAAGGTTTCTGCAGTGTGCAACCTGGGCTTCCCAGGGCTCTTGCTTAAAATCTTCCCAGATCTGGGTCTCCAATCTGCGACTCGTACTGATGTGGTAACCAGTGTAGCAGAGTTTTGGGTTTGTTGTTGTTGTTGTCATTGTTGTTCAGAAAGGAACAGGACTTGGTGGTTTAAAAAGATTTGCTTAATTTTCTACTCTGCAGCCCACCCCGTTAAAGACACCATGAAATCAAAATGTTGAAAATAGTAGAAAGAAAATTTTGCTGACTCGGGTGTTTCCAAGAGGCAGGTGCAGAGGAGTTCAAACTTCAGATAGCCCAGGAGTGCCCTGAGCTGTCAAGGGGGTCATGATTCTACAAGCTTTGGTATTTGTGCAAATGCACTAAACAAACAAGATGTGCCAGTGGCTCATAAAACAAAGTCTGTAGCAATTCAATTTAAAACAAAAAAAAATGTTTTAAATGGCAAAACTGAATACATTTAATTGAACATAATTCCTTCACCTTGGAATGAGAGCACCAACAATATGAGAATGAGCTATGGAGCCAACATTTACAACAGATAAACTAAATTACTTTTCAGGTATGCCGTTGCAGGGAAGGCACAGTGTGGGTGAAGTTGCAAGCATGCATTATTTATACCTTCTTCTTTAACTATAGAATATAAATTTGCCTTGAGTTAACTTTTGTGGGGAAATAACTGCATGAGAAATATAGATGTCTCTTATGATAACGTTCCTTCTAAACATTGTTGTTCATTTGATTATTGTTGCATGGGGGTAAACAAAATAATATTCAAGGTTGAGAACTGCCAAGTTAGAGTCATATGAGAAGCTAAACCTTTTTTTTTTTTTTTTTTTTTTAGGCAGTGTGTGATGTAGGCAATTTAAAAGACTTTCCCAAAGGAGAGCCAAGCTGAGCACCGTGGACTGAATTGTCACCTCCTATGTTCATATGAGGGAGTCCCAATCCCCAGGATGACACTATTTGGAAATCAGGTCTTTAGGAAGTAATTAAGACTTAATGAGGTAATAAGGGTGGGGCTTTAATTTGATAGACTTGGCTTTATAAGGAGGGGGAGGAGAGAAAATAGGGGGTGAGAAGGGAACACAGGAAGACACAACAAGAAGGTGGCTCTCTGCAAGGCAGGAATAGTATTCTAACTAGAAACATCAATCAGTCTACATAGTGAACTTGAACTTTCCAGTATTGAGATCGAATACACCATGTGTCACACATCAGTCTATGGTGTTTTGTTACATCACATAGAAGGTTTGGATTAGATACTAATGTAATAAATACCAGAAAATATTCAAGTGGTTTTGGAGCTAGTGGAGGAGGAAAGGCTGGAGATTTTGAGGTACACGCCACACATATCCTAAAGTGCTAAGAAAAGACTATTTATTGGTAGAAACATACATATTAAAGAAGATTCTGAAGAGGGCTCAGAATTAAGAAGGTCCCTCTTAGAGAATACATGGACTGTTACAAACAGAAAGGAATGTGGTATAAATACAGATGTTTTGAGGGGGTGCCATGTGGACATGAACAGCGTTAGTAGAAACTGGGTAAATGATAAAATTTCTTACACCATGGCAAAGACTTAGGCTGAACTGGGCCATGTGTGTATACTTGTGTTGGTGCATGTGCATGTGTGTATATATGTGTGCATGTTGGGACCAAAGGATAAGCTCAGGTGTCATTTCCCAGGCCATGACCACCTTTAAATGCTTTTTCTTTGTTCCTTTGTTTGTTTAGCTCTCTCTCTCTCTCTCTCTCTCTCTCTCTCTCTCTCTCTCTCTCTCTCTCTCTGCTTACTATCTATCTAAGGAAGAATATCTCCTTGAATAGGCTAGGCTGGTTCCTCATCCTGAGGAATCTACCCGCTTCCACCTCCGGAACACTTGGTTTACAACCATGCCACCATGCCTGTCTTTTCTTACATGGGTTCTGGAAATCAAACTCAAGTTTGTCATGCTTGCAATGTATTTTACTTATGGAAACATCCCCACAGCCCTCTGAATAGTGGTGTTTTGTGCAGTCTGACATCAATTTCCTGACCATTTTTATGGAGGTTAAACTTGAAAAGACAAGACACCAGGAGGAGGTTTGGCACAGGGACAATGGGAGATGGGGAAAAATAGGAAGCTCTGGTCTTGGGAAGGAAGAGACACCCTGGACACCCCAGATTCCAGTTCCTCATCCTTCTGCCTCCTCTGACCTGCCCACCTCAGCACCCTTCATATTCTGTGCTTTCTGGCTCTCTACTTGTGCCCAGGAACACTTGCAGTTGTTACGTGGCTTTCTCCCTTAGTGTCCAGGGCATCGCCTTTTGGATGCTAGCGAAGACTTGAGGTCAGGTAGCTTCAGACATTTGACAACTTAAGCAGAGCAGGGAAGTAGAAGCAGTACAGTGATGGGGTTCAAAGCTCTGGAGCCAGGTGCTTGCCTTGAGATGTTGCCCAACCTTGCTGCTTATTAGCCATGTGACTTTGAGTCATTCACCTTTGCATCCTCATCTTCAGGAGTCAGAAACCAGAGTGTTGCTCTCAAAGAGTTCTTGCAAGGAATAAGGGAACTGATACCTGTAAAGCATTTGTAATAAAACCTGCTAGATAGAAAACACTTTGTAGTCTTTTTTATTTTATTATAAATAGCCTCTGAAAACCCAGGCTTTTTTGCTAATCTCTGTGTCTCTGCCCTGTCCTAAATTCATCATCACTACAACAATTCTAATGTATTGTTAATTATGCTATTGTTTACCCATTTCTGAATAGATTCTAAGAGCTGGCATCTGTGGCTTGTGTTTGTTCTGGTTGAGCTAAAGCATTCCTGTGGCCCGTGCAGAACTAAGTCACCAGTGAGGGGTCAGGAAGACTGAATCTAATTGCTGTTTTCCCATTTTGTACTGGTCACATCCTAGCCAGGGTCTCATTGTATAGCAGGAATGCTAGGTAGACTGAATGTGATGAAGCATTTAGTGCAGTGCCTGTCACAGGGGAAGAACTTAAATGCCACCATTATTAGTTCTCTGTTGTGCCTTGGTGGGTCATGAGGTGCACAGATGGGTTAGAGCTGAAATTTGGTTTGTAGAAATTCTGGCTTCTCTGCTGAGGCAGAAGGCATAGAGCTGGGCTGTAGAGCTGAATAGGTTCAGCACCCTGCACCCACCTTCCTCTTTGGATTCAGATGTGGAAAGTAGTTAATTTGACCCAGTGACTGTTAACAACTAAGAGAACTAAAGCCTAGGTTTTCTGGCCCATTGTCCTATCTGATCTTTATTAAACCATGACATTTTGAACTGATGCTTCTGTAAAGCCTTTTTGACCCTTATCAAAGGAACACATGTACTATTGATATGAATGGTTAAATAATCTACCATGCAGCAGGAGGTTGGGAGGGCTCAGGAAGAGATCTGAAGGCATGAACTTCTTTGATTAACAAAAATGTGCCATAATTCAGCTTAGCTGGCCAGAATGTGTTCTCACTAACTCCCCAGCCATTTTTCTAGTCTTGTGGGGAAGCACAATTGGTTAAGAATAAAGAATAATGCAGAGTCTCAGAGGTGAGAGGATACCATGAGCCTTATGCATACAACTTCTCTGCAACTGCTTCCACAACACATACATAGAAGGAAAGAGGTGCCTATCTCATAATGGGACTGACATTAGCCAATGAAAGAAGACATTAAAACAGCAGTGTGCTACATATCACACATTTAGTGTCTGTGTATGGGCAAATTTGCCATGTAACCAGAGTTTGAGGATGAGTAACACTGGTTAATTCTGAATGTCTTCTAATAAGAAGTTGTTTCTCCTGGGATCATCTTCTTACTTTGGAGAGTGGGAGTGGGAGGAATGTGTTCAACAGGATCTGAAGTCTGAGGTCTTTCTCATCATCACCTGAGGTACAAAGAGATGAGCATTTCCTCAGTTCCTAGTATAAAGAGTACTGAATCCAGTCAGTACTTAGGAAGCTAATAGTCACTAGGGTGGACCTGGTCTCCGAGTTTCCTTGCTGCTCTCTCCCCATTCACACTGCAGTCCTGGCTTTACCCAATCATCATTCCTCCACACTACCTTTCCATCTATCACTTACCCACAATGCCTCAGTGTTCATATTATGCCCTCACCTTGCCAGCTAGCACTGTAAAAACCCTTCTGCTAGGGTTTACCTAGCTCCTGAGCACTTCTGGGGTCCCACATCTGGGTGCTTTGAGATGTTTTCCTACCATGGGTCTCTCTGATCTGCTACCAGTGGGCTCCTATCAAACCAGACACCATCTTACTCAGGTCGGTAGCTCCTCCTTCCAGTATAAACCAGGATGCATACATTCTCATGCAGACTTAGTGACCATGACTATGTCTGACCACCTTCTTGTCATGGGAGCTCCAGAGCTTTTTTTCCTTCTGCCCCTAAGAGTCTGAAGGTCAACTAGGTGTGCAAGTATGGGTTCTGAATTTTAATTAAGATATGCTGATCAGTACATCTGCAAATGTGGGGGATATCTGATATGTGTGCTCTTTCTATTTTGGAACCCCTTGTATCCTGAGATCATGCATCTTTCCCAATAAATGGTCTGGGGAGTGGAAATGTGGATATTTTGATCTGACATTATTTTGGAGCACGGCTTTCCTGTTTGCTGCTGTTCCCCTTTCATGGACCATTAGCAGCTTCCAAAGGCAATATCCTTTCACTGTCACACTGTGCCATGGGGGGCCGTTTCAACAACTTTAGACTAGGGCATTAAGTGCAATTCTGGATGAGAGTCAGCACATAACCAAATAAAAATAATAAAAGGGAAGCGTGTAGGAGCCATTTGGAACGCTGTCCCGAGCTGAATTCATTTGCAGCCTCGTGGAAGCCTGCTCATCACCAGTGATCAGACCGGGCCCGGCCGTGCCTTATTTAATTGTAAAGTATTTCATAGTCTCAGAAACAGCTCTGCTCATTTGCTTTTCCTTTTTTGGAGAGTGTCTTGGTGGAATGCTGAGATTCTAATGAGTAGGAGAAGAAGAAAATGCAGGTTTTCATTTTAGCAAGCCAAAAAAGGAAAATAAATAAAAATTTAAAAGGTGCATTCTTATAGTTTTTCTGTTCTCTTTAAAAATGGGAATTCGGGATGCCATTTTAGAGATTCTCCTTGGCACAGGGGAGAAGGCAGAAGGGCAGGTGATTAAAGTTCAGGTGCTTCATGGTTCCCACATTGTCATCCTGTTCCTGTCCCCAGGCAGAGTGAAGGTTGGAGGATGACTTGGGATCTGAATTCTAGGAGAGTCTTAGGTCTAACCATCAGGGAAGCCAGCCCATATCAGCATGCCTCTACCGTACCTATCATCACATCCTCTGTAAGAGATGGCTACTGAAGAATCACTGATTCCTAGTGACTCCTTGATTAGAAATTCTGTTTCTTTAAGGCTGAGAGAAGAATGAGAATCCATGACATGATTTGGGTTGAGCCTGATCCCAATAAGGCAAGGGCCATAATATAGTCATCTGTTCTCTTAAATAAAACCTATTTATAATCAGCTGTGCACACAATGGTCTCCTATAGAACACGAGGGCAGCAGAAAGAGGATAGATCCTAACTGTGGGAGTCCACAATATGTTGTAATGTCTCCCCCAGGAACCTGCAATTCATTCTTCCCGCCTTCTTCCCAATGGTACAGGCAATAGTGGTGTATTTAGACATAAGCAGATCAGGAAATGGTCGTTCAGTGTTTGGGCACGATTCTATTACTGAAGATTGATTCTGGTTCTATTTTAGAAATGGCCTCTCAACCTATATGAGTATGGGCTATACCAGAAAGGCCCTGGAAAGCAGCACTGTGGGTGTGTACAATGTGGTCATATAGGTATGAAGACCATAGCTGAATGTCACAGTGTGCTTGTCATGTGCCCAGTACTGTGCAGCATCAATATCCAATATCCTTTAAATTATTGATGGATTTGTTGTGTCACTCATTATCACATCGTCTTCTAGGCTAAATCACTGCTCAATAAATACTTGTTAAATGAATAGGTAGGTTATTAACTTATCTAAACCCCAAGACAGCTCTTTGAACTAAATCATAAATAGTCCTGCCTTAGTCAGGGTTTCTATTCCTGCACAAACATCATGACCATGAAGCAAGTTGGGGAGGAAAGGGTTTATTCAGCTTACTTCCACATTGCTGTTTATCACAAAGGAAGTCAGGACTGGAACTCAAGCAGGTCAGGAAGCAGGAGCTGATGCAGAGGCCATGGAGGGATGTTCCTTACTGGCTTGCTTTCCCTGGCTTGCTCAGCCTGCTCTCTTATAGAACCCAAGACTTCCAGCCCAGGGATGGCATCACCCATAAGGGGCCCTACCCCCTTGATCACTAATTGAGAAAATGCTCCACAGCTGGATCTCATGGAGACACTTCCCCAACTGAAACTCCCTTCTCTGTGATAACTCCAGCCTGTGTCAAGTTGACACACAAAACCAGCCAGTAAAAGTCTGGATATCCCAAATCTCCGAAAAGAAACCTAAGAAATCTGTAATTATAACAAACTCTTTGCAAGATTCATAACGTTGGTTAGGCTTTCAAAGCTGGCTCCATCTCTCAACGAGCATTTGAGTCCCCTGGGGAACAATTCTCATACCATGTTCAGCTCATATTGTACATTTCAAAGACAAAACAATTAGCATCTCATATGGGCATGGTAATACTCAGAGTTTATACTGCCATTCACACTGAAGCCAGGTTACTTTAACTATTGAAATTGTAACAAAAAGGTGAATTCTACTTTTCTCCGTTCTTGTTCTTATCTGATACCCAAGAGAGAAAGGCTATGTCTCTCTTTATTTAGCTATTCAGAATCACAAGTGAAAAGCTTAACATAAGACTATTTTCTACATAGTAATGGGTCAAACCAGGGGAAGGAGGGACACGACATCATGGCTTGACTGAGAGGCTAATGCTCCTGCACTTACTGGGAGGAGCCCTGTGTTCTGAGGATAGGTGGAACACAATAGTTAGCTGAGTGTAGTGTGGACATCTGCAGTCTTACCACTTCGGTGACAGAGGCCGGAAGAACACACACCTGGGAAGACCCATGAGGCCACACATTGGGTTCAGCACCAACAAGACAACTTGTAAATAAACAAACACAGAAAAGAAGAAATTAGGCTCTTTAATATGCCAGTCAATGGCTCTGTGTAGATGATGGGAGCTCTCCAAATTTCAATTTTTCCATAGGTGAAGTAGGAATAATAAAACATATACAATGAAATAGCTCACAACAATGAAGCCCCAAACACATGGAACAATAGAATAATTCAGTAAAACTGTAGCTCACCTGAATGGTGTGCTTACCAATACACAGCAGTGCACTAGTCAATTTTCCTCTAGGTTCCTAAGTTAAGGGATAATGCTGTTACTTTTATTCACTGTGACATCCCCAGCAGTTTTGTATAGCACAAAACCACTCAATAAATATTTGTTGAGTAAGTGGGTTAAACCATTATTAGTTTATCTAATCTTTAGAACAAGTCTTCAAGGTAAATATTTCTGGTACCTCCATTGTGTACATGAAAAAATCAAGACTTAAGTCACCCCTTAACCATTAGAGATGATGGAGCACAGAGTGCCAGGCAGAGTGCCAGGTACTGGCAATATGACTAACTCAAACTTTTGATCTGCATCCTTCCACCATGACATCTGTTGGCACAGAGACTGCTTGAGTGCAGATGAAATATGAGATCACAATCCTGTCATTCCTTTATCCTAGGGACAAATGTGCACAGCCAGGTCAGGAGCTGGGATTACCAACACAGGGCAAGATTCTTTTATCCAGCTGCTGGTGGCCTCGCTGCCTGCTTTGTGAGAGCCACGCTTTGCCCAGAGCCTTTGGTTGTCTCTTCCTCCCACTGAACCAGGAAAAGCAAGAACTCTAAAACTGCTCAACTGAAAATGAAATATGCAGTGGCTTCAGGCTATGCTTTCCCTTTGCTGGGAAGCACTGCCATGATAATTGTTTCTACAAAAAGAAACTACAGCTCTGGCAGAAAAAAAAATCAAACCCTCTGTTTGCTCGAACCCATCATAAACCATTGCTGGTAATTATAGGAGCTCATTGTGCGACAGTTTAGTTTAACTTAATTGGCAATTTTTTTTAAAGCTGCACCACAATAAAAATAGTAAAGAACAAGTCGGGTTCTAGAGATGGAACATTTAGCTTTGGTGAATTGTCACAGACTGCATGCCCGCAAAAGGTGTGCGGCAGTAGTTGGTAGTTCTTCACCCGCAGCACTTACACTGATGCCTTCTACTTTTGCATCTTATTCTATAACTAAGTGCATGGCCTGACTGTGGCCTTTTCTCCTATTGTAGTGAGGCAGGATTTTAAACAGTTGTGGGAAGACATGGGCCCCACAAACTAATTTAAAGTTAGAGGATTCGTGTGCCTGAGCGAGACTTGTGCAAAATGAACTAGCTGTGTCCAATTTCCAGGTAAGTAGACTCCTTCCTTTGGAAATTCATCTTACTTGATTCAAAACAGAATCTATCAAACCTTTACCTCTAAAACCAGGGATGCTGCTGTCTTCTTCTTCTTCCCCTAGCCTCTATGGTTATGTTCACCATCTCATCCAACCTTATCACTACCAGCATCTCCATTAGCAGCTACAGCAGCCGCCACAGCAGCAGGCCACCTTAATAATAATAGTGATAATGGCTAGCATTTATGATAATTCCCATATGTTGAATACTAAGCCAGTGATTGCAAATAATTCTTACAACTTAAAAAGTCATTCATTAGGAAGCAGTAAGCATTAGGCTCTCCCCTTCTCCATCTGTCTCATGCCAGAACAGGCACTTTATTCGATGTATTTTTCAGTAACCTTAAAGTTTAGTCTGCAACTGAGCCTGCGTAAGCTTCTCAGGGACAAAGCTTATCTCATTTCACGTCAAAGCAGAAAATAGAGAAAAACAAGTGAGAACATCATCTACTGAAGCTTGTCATTGGTCCTGCAACTTGTACAACTGTTATGCAGCATGCAAAGGTGACACCTGGGTGCCCATGCCCATTCCAGGTGGCAGTCTTCCATGAGCGGTAACCCTTTCCCGTGCTCCTCCTCTGGAGGGGAGTTCTGGCATCCTTTCGTGCCCAACTTGCCAGGTTCCCACTAGGCTTGGAGCTTTTCCCTGGACTACAGCCTGCTGTCCAGGGTCTGGGAGACTCCTTTCAGCTACTACTCATTCTCATCCCCATCCCCAGGGCATAAATTCCCACTTCTGGTATCCAGGAGTGCAGAGTGAACAAAGCTGAGATGCATTAGTGGCTTCATTTGCAGTGAAAGTCTCCGTGATTGTGGTGACCGTGGTGACTGAGTGGTTAGTGTTTTTAGCGCTGTTCTAAACACTTTTATAGATACTAACTGTCCTCACAACAGCCCCAGGAGGTAGTTCTATTGTCTTTTCTATTTCCTAGGGAAGGAAATGAGGTAGCAAATGTCAAGCGCTTACCCAAGGCGGTGTGTTTAGAAAATGGCATAATCTTAACGCTACAATGGAATGTGTGATATTGCAAAGTAAATACTTGGTCTTCCTCCTGTTTCCCTGCAGACAGTGCATACCATGTTCGAACTCTTCAGTGTGGCAAGGGTCTTCATATGGACTGAATTCGTAGAGGCGCTCCTGGTGGCTCCTGGAGGCAACACTTCAACCTGGCATAGAAGCTCTGTGATCCTTCATCTAAACATCCATGTGTGCAGCATGTCATCTGCTTCTCTTCTGCCATTATTTATGATTGGCTTGGAAATGCTAATCTTTGCCAGAGTCCAGGGAATGGCTTTGCCAAGTGTGAGATGCTATGACTTCTGTAAGTTCATGTAGTTCTCAGCCTTGTGTCTGTAGGACAGTTTCTCTGGTATCATGCATAACGCCTGACTCCTACAATCTTTCTGCCTCCTCTTCTGCAGAGATCTATGAGCCTCGGGGGCACAGGGTTAACAGAGTCATCACATTTAAGACTGAGTTCTCCATAGTCTCTTGCTCTGCACACTGTCCAGTTGTGGATCTCATATTACCTCCCATCTACTGCAGGGAGAAACTTCTCTGATGATAGCTGAGGGAAGCGCTCATCTATGGGTACAGCAGAATGTCTTACAATGATTGAGAGAACACTGGACTACAGATGTAGGAGTATATCATTATGAGTCATTTTATGTGGCCAAGAACCCAAGACTAGACAAACTCTGTGCTCATGGAAAAACCTAATACCATCATTCAAACACTTTCCAATGTTGGGATTGTAGTGATGGTCTAATCCCACATTTGACATGCTGATATTTTCCTGTTTTGTAACTCATTAGGGTGCAATCATATCATCAGCCTCTTTATAAGAGTTACTGACACCAATGGTTCCAACAGCCTATAGCTCACATTTGAAAAGGACTTAGACCTGCTTTTGCTCTAAGTACCCACTCTTTGCTGGTGATTGCAGGCACCCAGTGGGTAACTAAAAAGAAAACTTTTGCTTTCATCCTGCATTGGGTCTTCGTTCTTTAAACTGTGGGTCACATTCCTGTCCAACTTTGAACTTACACATGATCGTCATTTAAAGAACAACCCTCTAAAAACTGGCAGTCTCTTTCCTTCAAGGCTATAGACGCCCACAGGCAGATATTCTGAAGATTTCCAGGAATGTTATCATCAACATATTGTCAACTGCCAGATTTCACAGTGTCCTGTTCCAAACCAATGGACTGGCACTGAGGTGTCTCCAGTCATTGCCCTAAGCCAAAAGAAACTAGCTCCTTCTTTCCTCTCTGACTTGTGTTTCCCTTTGAGTTCTTGGTTCTTCCTTTTCCTAACCAGTTCATAGCCCATCACCTTGTTTCCTGGGGATAACAGTCTGTTACATAAGCATCTTGTCACAAGAGTTGTTTGTTCCCAAGGCAGTAGTTATTTGTTTGTTTTCAATCTGGGTTAAAGTCCTCCTGACCTCACACATCCTGAGTTAACAGTCTCCCAGAGCACACCTGAACAAAAACTGGCTCTTCTTCCATCTTTGCAGACTTCACCCTCACCTGCATTCCCTTCTCTGCACCACCGCAAAAGTCTTATCAGCTTTCCAAAGATCTCTCCTTCTTCTAGGTGTGGCCGCACAGCCTTTGCTGCCTTCACCATAGCACCACTTAGCCACTGGATTTCGGAGAAAGGTATCCAAGCCTGGATACCTTTATGCTTTTGATAGGAATGCCAATCTTTTTACTCAGGTATCCATTGATATATATCCAACAATGTGTAGCTAAGGATGTTTCTTTGCTGAAGAGGGCAGCCATTGTAATTTTTTGTGAAGTCCTCAGTCTCTTCCATTGGTGGCTAGGGAAGCTGTAACATTTATAGCAGAGGCTTTGGCTGTGGCAGATCGTCTGAGGGAGCCTGAGATTGAGGAGGAAACCAAAATGGGAAAAAGTGCTGGTATTTCATGCAGCTGAAATACGAAGAAGAGGTCATTATCAAATAAGAAAAGGGAGCCTGGAGGTGACTGAGCTGAAGACATCAATTTTCTGGTCATACATTGCTTGAGGCTAGAGGTTACCTGGCAACTAACTTAATCATTATCTATCCTATGGCAATTAAACAGGTTAAAAACAACAACAACAACAACTGGGTGAGTTCTGCCTGAAAGACCTTGACCCCATGACATCAGTAGGTCACCTGGAGAAGCTGATTTCTGTGCTTGTCAGTTCCTGAAGGGCCAGTTCACATGGTTCTCTTTGTCTTTGAGTTGATTCTGGAGACCTTCCCTTAAATTACAACTTGAATATTTTGTTATTTAAGGAATTTATATCCAGGTGTGTCCAGGCCTCAATCTATTTTGTAGTGAGCTGTCATTTTCCCTGGACAAGATGCTACTTCTTCTGGGAGTTCTGCTGTGCTCAGAAATCTGCTTATGCAGGCTATGGCAGGCAGCTAGAAGGACCCATACTAGGATAATGGGTGGACACACATTCCCCTGCCCTAGGATATATGTCTTGGGGGACATTTTAGTCTTGGGAACATGTGCTGGGAAGAAGAGTTGTACATACGTGGACTGCTGAACAGCTAGAGGGATTCTGTAGTGGTCCCTGGCACTCTGCAATAGGATCACATCCCTCTCTGTGCACTTAGAGTAAATGTTCTATGTTGTAATGGTTCTGCCCAGGTGGCGAACACCGAAGCACTGGCAGTACGTCAGTCCTAGATATCCCGTGCCTCTAAAGAAGGCAGCACAGGAGGGGATGCAGGACACTGTGTGGCTGTAGCTGGGGCAGCTGTCCCCTGGAGCCTGATGTGGAGGAGTCACACCTTCCCTCTCCTTGGGGCTGATTTGATAGACTGCACGGAGCAGTTGTGCTGAGGAGAGCCTGTGCCTCATGCCAAGTGTGACAGGGCTCGCTGTGTTTCTGAGAAGCTGGTTCATGGGGTCCCCTTTGCCTTTGAGTTGATTCTAGAGACCTTTCCTTAGATTACGATGTATGTAAGGAATCTGTGTCCAGGCTTTAATCCACTTTGTAATGATCTTTACTTCCTGCACTCTAACTAAGGCAGGAAGATGATAAGTTTGAGGACAGTCTGTCTCAAAACTAAGCCAAAAAAGAAGAGCATCAAGCTTAAGGAGCAGTCCTTTTTCAAATATTAAGTAACATTCCAAATATTCAAAAGTTCAGATAAAAAAAATAACAGCCTCATATACATCATCTGGTTTTAACAGATATTGAAGTTTTATGATCTTTACTCTGGATTACAAACAAAAACCATATAGTACTACTCTCCACCGTTTTTCTCCTGCCTCTCCCTGTGAGGAGGTCTGAGAGCCTTTATGCCTTCTTACCCAAGGCCCTACACTAGACGCCCCCATATCTGCCTATGAGATAAAATATCACTGTTTAAATTAATATAACTGCTATCATACTGTGTCCTTCAATTTCATCCAACATTAACTTTTGAGTGTTTTCTAATTGATACAGTAGAATGTGATCTAGTCCATTTTCTCTAATTTCTCTCTCACTTATGTGTATATGTACATACATATATAGTATTTTTGTAACTTCAGAATGATATTTATATGTTCTACAATATAATTTTTTTCTATTTAAGGGAATTTGACTTGTTTCTATTTGTGATGCTTATTTTATAAAATTAAGTCATAATTGGTTTGTGTTTAATATGTGAGGTGGATTGTTGCATGTCACAGTGCCATTATGGAAACTAATAATCTATGCCTTTAGTGTTCTGTAATGGCCATCATTCAATTTCAAGGCATGGTATCTGTATTTGACTACTACACCATTCCAGTTTTAAAGGATTTAATTTTATTTTTTGTTTAGTGTGTTTGAGTGTTTTGCTTGCATGCATGCATGTATGTTCACCACATTGGTACAGTGCTCACAAAGTCCAGAAAAGATTTTGGGTCCCTTGGAATTGCAGTTATGGATGATTATGAGCGGCCTTGTGGGCATGGGGAATTGAACCCAGGTCCTCTGCAAAAACAGCAAGTGCTCTTAAGTCCCAGACCCTCTCTTCACTGTTCGTACGTACCTATCTCTTAGCCACTGCAATATTTTAACTTTTATAGAGTTATGGAAAGATCTGACATTTGATTTGCGAGAGTCACACCTTTAGTTTTCAACCTTCAAAAGCATTGATTTAGGTATAGTGACTTTGATTTAGCTATAGTGGGCTTTGAGTGACCATGAGTCAAAATTTGCTGTGTGAATTTGCTCCTTTCCCAGCCTAAGAACAGTCTATAGGTAGCCCTCGAAATAGTCTCTAGAGGGTGCTGTATTCTTTTGATACATATCAAGACTGGGGGTCAGTGACTATAGGTAGGCTGTCCACATGGCTCCTGCAGACTCCTTTTTACTTCAGGCTTGGTTTTAATTGAAGATACTTCTGGTTAGACCACTCAGTGGCCCTCATGACTCCTGTGAGAAACAGATTATCCCTGTAAACAAGATGAATTATTGATATTTTCCTTTTTACATTATAGGAAATTTTTATATAAATGAGTGCCTAATGGTTTGACTGTGAGGTTCTGCACAGATTGGTGATGGTTGTATGTGCTGCCTCTGTTCGTTGGCTCAATGCCTTATTCTAATATGCACCATGTCTTGATGCTTAAGCTTAGGTTTCTGATGTATTTGCAAGGAGGTTTCATCGCCAATGTTGTCAGTTATTAATAAAAATGCAGGGTTCCTATTATTTCTACCTAATGATGGCTTTCACATGTCAATATGTGTTAACATGTGTCTGAATTATGTGGGTGCTCCTTGAAGAGCAGCTTCTCAGCCACAGGTTGGGGCTCACTGAGGCAGAGCCTCCAGCCATCTCCCAGATAAAGTCTGCTCTGCTAACACAGGGCCACACTTGAGGATCTGAGGCTTTGTACTCCCGATGAGAAGATATTGCACTCCACTCTCCAGACTACCCTGGAAGTCTGATATTAGTGTAAGCTAAAAATCCCTAGTAATCCACAGATTTTCTGGGTGTCATGATGCACCAGAAACAAAGATATATTTTGGTGTGTTCACTATTCGCCCTGGCCTGTTCAGAACTCTTCTACCTAAGGGGGACCCCTCTAGAAAGTGGGGATATTACTTTTTTCTCATTACAAGCCTCAACCTTGGTGGTACATTGGAATAATATGGGCAGCTTTTAAAATGAAGAACACCAAAGGCATGCTGTGATTAGTAATCACAATTTCATGACCGAGACCTAAGACCTTCTAAAGCTTCCCAGGTGATCCAACACTTCAGAAAAGATGGAGAAATATTGCTTTGGGGGAAGAGAAAGAATTCAGGGGCATTATTTTTAAAACTGGTTCTACTCCAGGCCTTTGATGGCTGGGATTTATTTTCAAATACAAATAAAAATGAAAGCGTTAACATTACAAACAAAATAGGTGTGTGTGTGTGTGTGTGTGTGTGTGTATGTGTGTGTGTGTGTATATATGTGTGTGTATTTTAGAAAAGAAATCAGTTATGGGTTGAATCTGTTGTCACCCAACTCAGCACCTCCATTTCTTTGTCATATTTTATTATTTTATGCTCAAATACATGGCACTGGAAGACAAGTTTTAATTTTTCTCTTTTGATGTTTCATTTTTATGAAGTGGAAGGTTGAGAACTTGAAATCTATATGACTCAGGAATTGAATTTCAGCTCTTCTAAATATAGACTGTGTTAAAGGGCAATGCTTTTCCATATATATGTGTATGTATATATACATACACATATATATGAAACAGCTAAGTCAACATTTACTTCACATGGTAGTTAAACAAGTTAAGAATTAAGTTAGTCACATGACCACATGTAACAGAATTCTCCCACCTCATAGAAACTCAAATTTTTGTTTCCTCTTCTTCCTCCTTCCTTCCCTCACATTCTTTCCCCTCAGCTCACAAGCAGATAGAGTGTGTACTTTCATATAATAGATCCCCCTCCTCCCACTAAAAGAGATTTGAGAGATGGGAATGCACAATATAAAGCTAACATACAAAGAGATATGTAATGGGAAGTGTGCCTGACTGAGATCATTCTTCTAGAGAGATAACTGCCACATCCCACCATTAAGACGTGGTGTGCTCGCTATAATCTTAATTCAAATGAAGAAGTGTGAAGAGAAAAATTGCCACTAAAATTTCTAATGAAACATCACAATTACTTTCTTACCCTCACTCTAAGCAGAAGTTTGTAGATGACAATGGAATTAAAGACAAATATGTTTACATTCTTTTATTTTTCAATTTCACAGCTTTTTTTCCCCCAAAATTGGAAAACACTTCCGATTACAAGCTAAGGTTTAGATCTTTTGTATTTAAAAAGAAACCCATTGTTATCCCATACTCCCATACTGCACCACAGTATAAAATGACATTTTTAGGCCATCAGAATTCAGATTACAAGACAATTTAGAGAGTGACCTTGCATTGGCAAACATTCCCTATTTTCAGAAAGCCTTGGTTTGGTTCTGTGGCAGACGATGGGTCATCACAAATAGTATTCTTTGATTTCATGATATCTACTCACTATTTGTAAATGGTTTCACCACCTGGTATTTGAGTCAAAACTACCTTGATTTGGGCTGCCTGAATTGCTTTGGAATAGTGAGCAACACAGTCAAGGTCTTGTATACAGAGATGAAAATTATAGTGGATATCCCATTTGCTAGAAAACATATAGGAACGGTTTTTACTTTCACAGAGAAAGAGGCCCAAATGTGGTGGTTTTCCCTAAAAATGTCACCTGTTAACTGGGCTGTGGTGTGCACACCTTTAATCCCAGGACTTGGGAGGCAGAGACAGGTGGATCTCTGTGAGTTCCAAGCCAGCGTGGTCTTCAGAGGACAGCCAAAGTTACACAAAGAAACCCTGCCTTGAAAGACAAAAACAAAGCAAAGCAAAACAACAACAAAAAAGTCACCTGTGGTTCTGTGGTTTACAATTCTTTCCTCTGGGTATAGGAAAAAAATATTAACCTTTCAAAGCAGCACAGCATGCTGGCGATGGCCTGGTGAGCACATGACTTGTGAGCGTGGTAACAGGAGGGAGTGAGATGATTGGCTAACCATAGAGTAACTTCCACAGTGGACAAGTGATAAAGCTTTTGAGTTAATTAGCAGAAATAAGCAACCTAGTCATACTGAAATACTCTATTTCCAAAAATTGCATTAATTAAACCCTAGCAAATGGGACAAATTAAACATGACCCCTAACCAGCTTTACCTGAGCCCACAGCTCTGCAAGGAACACCCTGATGAGAAAAGAAGACCAAAAAGCAGAGGTATAGCAGGTTATAGTGTGGCGTCAGAATGAACCGAGTTGTTTAATAGAGTGGACTGCTGACTACACATCATGGAGCTTGTGTGCATACACATCACGGAGCTTGTGTGCATACACACATCTGTACAGTGGGCCTGTGGGAGACTATGTGGTATCCCTAGGACACTGAACCAAGTATATAGCACCTTTGTGGAGGAGTGTTGAAAATTAATGCAGTGTACAGGGAGTAAGGCAGGGGGGAAACAGTGGACACATGGGGTGGCTGGGGCCCCCACACTTCAGTCCACAATGACCATAGGTTTCTCAGGAACAATGTGAGAGGAGGAGAGGAGAGATGATCCAAAGTAAGAAGGCTGCCTGAGACAGTGGCACAATGTAACCTGTGTAATTATATCCTAACTTAGGAACTTATAAGGCAGAGGTCAGTTGGCACCATTTCTTTGGGGCCTGTATCAGGACACACATTGTGGTAGGTGTGTACAGAACAAGGCTGTGTGCCTCATGGCCACCAGAAACAAAAGGAAAGGAGAACGTGAAAGGGTTTGAACATCCCCTTCAAAGAAATTACCCCCATTGACTTTAAAGACTGCCCCCTCACCAACCCCTATTCCTTAAGCCTTACTACCTCTGAATGGTGCCACAGGCATGGGGGGGTAAACCTTTACTGAAAGGGCTTTCAGGGACATTTATTTAAGCCAGAGCACATGTCAAAGATAAAGATCTTCTCTGAAAGTGTCTTTTGTTTGTTTGTTTTAATTTCAATGACTGTTAAGTCATTTCTGTTCAGAATAAACCAGATCAATGTATCTCAAAGTCTTTGCCTTGGGCACTCTCCCTAGAAATTAGATCGCTGCTTCCTTTGCCCATCTATCATCCCTCCACACTTCAGCCTTAAGAGAGATATGGAGAAAAAAATGCCTCCAGCTCACATGCAACCACCACCCACCCTGGGTCCCAGGCCATGGGTTCACTGCAGCCATTCACTCCTCCATGCTCATAACCCCAAAAGCAAAAGCATTCGACCCACATATTAGTGAATTCTGAGTATGTCTTCTATGCACATTTTTTCTTTAATTTTTTTTTTAAATAACGAAGGGAATTTCCCCACATGAGAGAAAGAAGAATTTATATTCATATTGCTTTGTGAGTTCTAAAATGTGTTTTGGGGGGATACAATTCAAACACTAAATCCATTTCATGCATATTAATTGATTTTTGCATGAAAACAATTCCTGTTCATGAGAGATTTGGCGAGTTTGGAGTCTGGGGAAGCGCTGTAAACAGTAGCAAGGAAGAAAGTAAAGTAAATGTTGCACCATGTTGGCCAGAGTTGGGTAACACACAGGCTTCTGCTCACTGCATCTGTCATCAGTGCTGAGAACCCACTGGTCCTCTTGCTCGCTACTGACCACACTTTCCTGTCATAATCAGTCTCAAGTGGGTGGTCCTACAGGTTTGAGCTTGAGCTGCCCCCCATTCTCTCATGGTTCTCTCTCCTGGGATAAGTTCAGTCTACCTACTGTAATAAACTACCTCTGTGCTGTTATCTCTCAAGATTATTTTCATCTAATGAACAGTTATGTTCCAAGGTCATAAAACAAACAAACAAAAAAAAAAATGAAAGAAAACAAAAACACTGTGCTGTCTAGTTTACTTCAACTTGACACAAACCAGAGTCATTTTGGAAGAAGAAACATCAATTGATAAAATGCCCCTGCCAAAATGGTCTGTGGGCAACACTGTGCTGCATTTTCTTGATGGATAATTGATGTAGGAGGGTCTAGCTTCCCTGTGCTTATTGGTGGTCCTGGGTGCTATAAGTAGGCAGGCTGAGCAAGCGAGTAAGCAGCATGCCTCCATAGCTTCAGTTATTTTTTTTTTCCTTTGTGTTTTTTGAGACAAAAGTTTTTTTGCTTATATTGCTAGCATGATTAAGATACATGCACTTTTCTTTTTGTATCTCATTACGGGCAGCTGTGAGCCACCATATGGTTGCTGGATTTTTACTCATGACCTTCAGAAGAGTAGTCAATGTTCTTAATCTCTGAGCCATCTCACCGGCATGGCTTCAGTCCTTATCTCCAGGTTCCTTGGTTTCCTTTGATGAATGCCTGGAAGCCTGTGCGAAGTTGCTTTGGATTATGGTGTCTTATCACAGCAATAGAAGCCTGACTAAGACAGATTCCTACTAACTGACATCTCACACACAAGGTAGGTGAGCAAAGAGCAGCACACAGAGGCCAGGAGTTCATTTGTTTGCGCTCCTGTCTTCTTCCCAGGACTATGACAACTTCATTTTTTTGTCTACTAGAAAGACAGCTCCCCCAACTGCTATCCTTAGGTCTTCATGCCTTGGCCTCCAGAAGAATGTGGGCAAATGAGTCTTGCCATTTACTCTTTACAAACATTATATTTATTTATTGTGTGGGAGGGGCTCCTGTGGAGGATAGAAGAGGGTGTTATATCTCATGGCCCAAGAGTTATAGGCAGCTGTGAGCTGCCTGATGTGGATGTTAAGAACTGAACTCAGGACCTCTGGAAGAATACCAAGTACTTTTAACTACTGGACCAGTTCTCCAATCCCCTGTAATCTGCTCTTATAAAAAGAAAAGTGACATGTCCTTCTCCCCAAAGCCCACAAAAATGCTTTCTGTGGCTTTTTAAAAATTTATTTAAAGTGAGCCATATATATCCCTGCGTCTATCTTTCCAAGACCTTTCCCATGCAGAGACTGGTCTCACCTTCATATCCCTAAAGAACATAGAATGGTTGTGATAAGTTTATTCTCAACTCTATAGCATTTTGCACATTGCGGTTATAGATTGTTTTTGTTCCTTTAATGCTGTAAAATAAAATTTATAAAGATAAAATCTAACTTCAAAAAATGGTATAACACCTCAATGTTAATATAAAGGAGAAAAAAGAATCATATACTAAAATAACATATTTAGTTTGTGCATATTTAGTTTGGTGAGGAACAATTATACCAGAGCCTTGATACTCGAATGGTGCTCCATGGACAACCACCATCACCACTACTGCCTATTTGTAGTGGTAGTAGTAGTGATAGCAGCGGCAGCAGCTGGGGACTTGTTAGCAAACAGAATCCCAGGCTCCAGTGGAGACTCACTGAATAAGGATCTACATATCAACAAGCCCTGCGTGAGGCTCTGTGAAGGAGTCGGACATTTCTCCTGTGAATGTGGCTGCTTCAGATGTGACTGTGGCATGAGTGTCACAGCAACAACTGAGACACAGCAGTGTTGTGACTTTGGGGTGTGATAAGCAATTCTTAAATCTGAACAGAATAAAACACAAGGACCTCTCAATGTTCTTTCTAGAAAAAAAAAAACAAAGTAAAAACGAGTAATATAAAACATACCTTATATCTATACTAGCATTCATAGTATATGTTATATAATTTTATGTTTAACATTAGCCTTAATTCCGGGCACTGAATGGAGATTTTTGGTAAACATAAAAGCTGAGCTGATGTTCAGGTCTGGGTTTGGAAAGGGCTACTAGGAATTTCTCGGGATGTCTACAGTGAGTGTGGGTATGTGAGTAGACCACACTCACATGCCATCTGTCACAGTAGCTGTGTCATTTGGTGAAATGAATGTACGCGGTCATGCTGGTTGTGATGAAGATTTCCACAAGTTTGAGGACCTAGTTATTCTGTCCACTGCTCAATTCCTACTCCCTCCTGTAACCATTCTTAAATTAAAAGATACAGGAATCCCACAGGATGTTTCTGAAGATACAGACAGCTGTTTACCTCAAGGGTCTTGAATTCCATCAGCTAAGTGGGCCAAAGAATCTGCATTCGAAACAAGTGCCAAGCAACACTGTTTAAGTTATCTGTAGTTCAACACTCATATATGAAGAACCATGAGCCGGATAAACATTTGTGAATGAATGGGGTATAGACAGTCAGGCAATTAAGCACTTACTAAGCTCGTAGAGTATTGCATGCAGTAGAGAAGGCTGACAGTATCCCTGTCCTCAGGAAAAAATATCCAAGCCAAGGAGAATAAACAACTAACAGTGTGTTAATGTACCCTGGGAGAAAGTAATGGATTCATTCAAAATGAGTGAAGCCATTGGTCTCTTAACAATGGGATACATTCTAAGAAATGCATTGCCAGTTGAAGCAGTCACTCCATCATGGTGAACTTGCACATGCCAAGATGGACATGACATCAATAAGTGGTAGAATCTTTCATGACCACTGCTGTCCTTGTCCTTCATGTGGCCAACCATTGCTGAAATGTTAGGCAGCACATGACTGTAACTGATGAAAATTTTAGAAAAATGATTTATAAATTCTTAGGTAGAGTTCTTGGAATGAATGCTGACTGGCCCAGGGACTAGCAGGAGCAACCAGCCTTTGTCACCCCAGGTCTGAAGGAAAGAAAAATATCAGAACTACTTCCCTGGTACCTTGAGAAGCAGAGGAAAGGCCCCTCTCCCTAGGGATGGTACCTAATATCATTGGGAATAACGAGTAGAAGACATTCTCTTGGCCTATATTTGATATTACTGTATAATTCTCTCTGTCTTGAGTCTTCTTTAAGACAGCCATCAAGGAAAGTACAAGACATCCAGCTAAACTCAAACTTTGGATGAATTAGGCATAACTCCTGAAGTATAGTTGCAATGGTGGGACATGCTCATATTACCAACAAATGCATTGTTCATTTACAATTTCATACTGGGTACCCTGTACTTTTACTGCTGCTGCTGTTAGATCTGGTAACCATGTCTGTGTGGCAAATATGACTAGATGTAGAAAGTAGATACGGTGAGAGTTACTATTCACAAAACCTCTCAGGGCTAGGAGACAGGAGGAGACAGGACATCTGTAATAAGAAAGAATTTCCAGACTTGGTAAATATTTGGCATGAAGAGAGAAAGTGATAAATTGAGAGAAGTTACAAACCTCCTTAGAATCCTGAGAGGTGCTTGAATTTATCCAGTCTTACTCCCCAACCCCTTGCACCCCGAGTCTTACTGGAGGAAAAAAAATATCCACTAGTTTGCTCATTCTTCGTATCACATGAAGGAATGTCTAAGATAGGCTGGGATCTCTTTCAATGGAACCTGCAGCAATGAGTTAACTGGGAGCACACTGATTCTGGAGAGAGATGTTAATCCAAATATAGTTTCCAGTGGCAATGGTGGATTCCTTCCCTCAACAAGAGGAAGCTATAATTCTCATGGGCTTCTAAACTTCCAAACTATTTTCATAAATATCTGAGCTGTTAAATCCACGGGTTTGATCCCAAACAGTGGGGGAAACATCAAGCTAACAAAAAAGAAAGCAAAGAAATAAGGCAAGGTGGCTTGGCATACGTGATAGGGCTGTGTTTCCTAAAGATGAGGACAGAATGGCTGATGCAGAAAGCTGTGAAGAGGAAGCCTCCTTTGTAATCAAGACCAGGCTCTTAGAGTCCTGGAAATACAGGATAAGAAAAGCCGCAGACACAGTATGGAGCTGGTCCAAGAGAGAAGTGTTTCAGGCAATAGGACTAGAGGGACCTTGGATAGCCAAGCCCACTGGGGCTTATGTTAGGACACACGGCAGAGCTGAGTCTAGGCCACAGATTATGTTTATTCAGCTGGACCTTTTAGAATGGGAGTGTTTACTCTACACTGTGTCTTCCAGTGCGCAACTTCTCTGGTTTTACAGGGGCTTACAGATAAGAAAAGCTTTGAGTCTGGGAAGGGGCTTTGGCCTTTCTGACACGTGGGCAGCAATGGGACTGTTGATTGGGAGCGTCTAAAGTTAGATGTAGTGGGCTTTGCCTTGTGGGATACCTGGTTAGGGCAGATTTGTTTTAGTTGGATCTGAAATTTTCCTCTCTGGGTCTTTTTTGGTTTTGACACTTAATGGCAAAATTAGTAGCGGTTGTAAGGCCTTGCCGGTGCAGAATATTCACTGGGCAGGCAATACTGCAAAGAGTTGTAGAACCTGTGTGGTATGTAGGTGCATCACTGGGGTAAGCCTGTGAGGATTTTAGCCCTATCTGGCTTCTGGAATGTTATCATTCTGTTTCCTAAATCCCTGAAGATGTAAGAACTACTTCCTCATGCTCCTGGCACTCTGGATGGAGCTGCACTGGTCTCCATGCCTGCTACACCATGATGGCCTACATCCTGCTGAATTTCGGATCCAGATACATCTATCTTCCATAACATCACTTCTGCCCTGTATCTGGTCACAGTGCTAGGAGGTGACAAAGAGTGACAAAGGCCAACTCAAGGAAAAAAGGTGGGCAAAGCAGATTACAAAGAATTCAGAATGAATGGAAATGAGACCAGAATCCCTGGATGATATTGAGGCTGCAGAAACTACTATTCATGTAGAAGGGAAGCTGACAAGACCCAGCAATGTCTTAATAATAATCACACTTTTTATTAAGTAATTTAACTCTAGAAATCTAGCCTACCAAACTCTAAAACTGGTGCAATCAAGATTCATGATAAGCGATTTCATTGAAGCATACTTTTATAACAGACAAAGATTATGTACAATACAAATGCCCCCAAATAGGGGATCATTTAAATAAATCACGAAGCAGCCGTACAATTGGATATTATGCAACCATTAAATTATGTTTATGAAGAGCTTTTAATGAGCAGAAAAATGCTTCTAAGATATGTGGTGTTAAGTTAAAAATGGCAAGCAAAATTTTATATGCAGTATGACTTCAAATATTTAATCATACATACTCATTGAAAATGCCAGAAAGAAATAAGCCGAAATACTTGGCAGAGTTCCCTTTTGGTTATATGATTGTGATTAATAATTTTGTTTCTCTGCTTTCCTCTAAATCATATTTCATCTCTAGGCAAAGAACATTAAAATATTTCTTAAATTGAATTGAAATCTCTCTTTTACGCAGGTCCTGGGGTCTCTCTGTTCCTTTGTGGACAGAGAGACAGTGCCTCCTTTTTCACAGGAGAGTACTGAAGATTTGAATAGAGATGCTAGCTAGACCTCTGCTTCTCTCTGTGATGTGCATCCCATCCCACTGCCCCAGTCTCCGGAGAAGTAAACCACCTGTGATCCCTTCGTACGTCCTAATTGAGTCCCCTGTGTCACGTGACACCTGCTTCCATTTCTACATGTGCCAAGTGGCTACTCTGTTGGAAAGA
>JADRCD010232055.1:16360-26744 GCA_019843815.1 Montemys delectorum | reverse complement strand
AGAGACACTGAGCCTGGTGTGAGCATCAGAAACCTCAATGTCTGCCCCCAGTGACACATCTTCTCCAACAAGGCCACACCTCCTAATAGTGCCATTCCCTATAAGCCTATGGAGCCATTTTCATTTGAACCACTACAGAAGGTAAGGACACCAAACAGGCAGGAAAAAGTTACACCACAAACTAACAAGTTACAGCTTTAAAAGTCAAACTCATGGAAGAAAGGTGGTACAATGGGGGCGGGGGGCGGTTGGGTAGGGAGTGGAGACCGGTTGTTGAAAGGATCCCCCCCTCTATCCATGAGAAGCCCCTCCCTCTTTTCTGTTCCTGAAACCACTCAACTGCTTTGGTCAAGGTTGCCAATGGCTTAACACTGCCAAATCCAGCAGCCAATTCTTTGCTACTGCCAAACCTGACCAAAGCAGGCAAATAAATTGAGGAATGGAAAAGGGGGAGGGGGTGGGGGGAGTCCTGGGCTGAGGAAGGATGTGGCCATGGCAGGCAGTGTATAAGTTTCCCCTCCATCATGCACCCATTTCCCATATCTACCATCTTGTATAATCATTCTCTTGCATGCCAATAGCATGGTGACAGTTTGATGAAGCAAGCGGCCATGTCAGGAAGCCTGATATTAAGCAACCTAGGATAGCCTCTGGCCAGCAGCCAGTAAGGAACCAAAGTCCTCAGTCCAAGAGGCCAGAGAGTACAACGGGAGCTGGAGAAGAGCTGCCTGTGGTTGCAAGCACCTTGACTGCCGCTCTGCATGAATGGTAAAGGGAGGGCCCAGCTAACTGGTGCCTGCACACTTGACTGATAGAAACTGGGGAATATATAAGTTTTAAGTGATCGGGTTTTTTGGTGATCATTGTTACAAGCAATAGATAACTAATACAGTGGCTGTAGCCAAAGCATGTGGGGTGCAACGGTGGTCAGATTTGCAGGAAAACATTGCAAATCTTTGGATTTTTATGGTTCTGGCTTAATGAGATGGCAATTCAATATTGCATAACAAAACCAATCTATAATGGATGGCTATCAGTATTGAGTAGGAACTATTGAAATAGGCCACAATAAATTTTATTTCACATAATAGGATTGGATTAACCACACCTAGTGCACAAACCAGGAACTTGAGCTACTCTGAAGACTTGCAAAGGTTGGCTATGTGGTTGAGACACACCTGGGCAGTGTACTGAGACCCGTTTTCAATTGTTAAGAAAAATAATGAGAAGGCTGGTATATTATTAGTCACTTTCCTATGGCTGTGAAAAAAAACCCATGGCCTAGGCAACTTAAAGGTTTATTCTGGAATAAGAATCCAGAGGGATAAGAATCTATCACTGTTAAACCGGAGAAAGGAGAAAAGACAAATTCATGATGGTCCAAGTAAAGCAAGATGTACTTTAGGGTGCTCCTGGTACTGGCCAGCCTTCTGTCTCACCCTAAGTTGAGATTTGAGAGCTAAGGTGTTCACAGGGGTGAGAGAGCTGGCGGTTATACATTTCTAGACATCTACAATGAACGAGAAGGACCAAGGGTAAGGATGTGCATCCTGTGATTGGGGGCTCAAGTTTAGTGTAGGTTAAAAACATGTTTTACTGTTTACATCAGATCTAAGACGGAAACTTATTCTTTTATTCTTTTTTTATATTTTCATAGAGGGCTCACAGTTCCAGGAGGATGAGAGACCATCATGGTGGTGGGGAGGGGTGGGGATGCATGGCAGTAAGCAGCAGGGAGAGAGGCAGGAATAGGAAACTAAGAGTGTACAACCTTTACTGAAAGCCTGATGCAGAGAGTAAAGAGGATATCAGGTGAGGCTTTATCACCATACACATACACACATACACAAGTGCTCACGCACGGACACACACCAGTGAGGTACTTCCTACAGCAAAGTCCCACCTTCCTAACTTCCCCAGATAGCTGTACCAACTAGAAATCAAGTTTTCAAATACCAGAGTCTACTCGAGAACATTTCTCATTCAAACCACTATGAGTGTCACAGATTTTGGAGCCATTTTAAAACAAGAAATTTATTCTTAATTACAAATAAAAACCTTTAGCTTACAAGGACAAACAGTGATGTGTTAGAATAGCAGCTCATGACTGAACATAGCACACCAGGCCAAAAAAGTTCTATGTGTAAGAGAGAGGTGAGAGAGATGTGTAAGAGAGGAGAGAGAGGTGGCAGAGGAAAGAGAAGGAGGGGTGGAGAGAGGGAAAGAGATGGGGGGGGCTTTCTTTACGTATGGGTAGTGATGTTAACACAGGTAAAGGTGGGAGGTGAGCCAAGTGAATTCTGGGAATATGGTGGTTGTCGCCTTGGCAACAGGTCTGTGGGTCCTATGTGATGTCACAAGTTTCAGAGGTCCTGATGACAAGAAACCTTGGGCTGGAGAGATGGCTCAACTGGTAAGAGCACTTGACTGTTCTTCTGAAGGTCCTGAGTTCAAATCCCAGCAACCACATGGTGGCTCACAACCATCCATAATGAGATCTGACTCCCTCTTCTGGTGTGTCTGAAGACAGCTACAGTTTATTTAAATAAATGTTGAAAGAAAGAAAGAAAGAAAGAAAGAAAGAAAGAAAGAAAGAAAGAAAGAAAGAAAGAAAGAAAGAAAGCAAGCTTAACCTACTCAGGACCAACAAGAACTTAATTCTTAACTGTCTTAACTATAAAGAGAACCTTTAACCTGCAGGGTGTGTTGTTCCTGTCTCACACCAATCACAGCAGTGAAGCACGGCAGAAAATACCAGGTTGGACATCAGGGACAGATCTGAGAGCTCACATCAACTCAAACAGCAAAGAGGAAGCAGAGAGGGCAAATCAAGATGGTGAGAGTCTTTAGACTCTCAGAGTGACATACTTCCTGCAGCAAAATCACCTCCTATTGTTGCTTCCATCTCGGACCAGCAAGAAAGAAGCGACTCAGGAGCTCTTCTCCAAGCAGTTTATTCAGGCCTTTAATACATTCTTCTGACTTCTGACTTTCCTCTCCCCCCACCCCTCAGGGCAATCCCCCAGGCCCTTAAATGCTCTATCCTGAGCCTATCTCAGTAGGCCACGTGGTGCGTGCAGATAGGTTGCCAAACTCGGAAGCAAGCCAGGCAAACAAGCACAGCCAAATAAGTTGTTTATCACTCTAGCACCCCAGCAAGGAGCAGAAGCCGGCGCCATCTTAGGGCGCGGTTCAGACAGCTCTCTACATCCTATGCCTCCCCAAACAGCACAAACTGAGTGTATTCAATGCCAAAGACCAGGGACATTTATCACTTAAACCACCCCAGTTAGGAACAGAGCTCAGTGGTAGAAGCAGATGGAAGGAGGGGGAGACTGGAGGGAAGGAAGAAAAGGGAGTTTGGCTTGTGTACTCCAGGAGGAGGACCTGGGGTGCATATTTTATACATCAGGCAAACCTAGCCTCCAGGCTCTCCTAGCATCCCTCTGGCTTACCCTACCCCTAACCGACCCTGAAATCTCTAGCCCAGCGGCTGGGATGCAGTTTCCTGAGACTATTCTTCTCCTCCCCTTCTTTCTCTGCTAGATCCCTTTCTCTTCTTTCCCCCCAATTCCCCACCCCATGGTGACTTCTTTGACCTCAGTCCCTGGGGCTGAACTTGCCAGCCCAAAAGAAGCTTCCCAATAAACCTGCCCTTAATATATTCTACTCTGGCTTGAGTTGGCTCATTTCACCAGCAGAGAAATAGGCTATCAAAGGATTTTTTTTTAGAGACCATTTGTTATTATTTTTTAAAAAGAGAGAAGATGAATCTCTGTGAGCTCAAGATCAGCCTGATCTACAGAGCAAGTTCCAGAACAGCCAGGGCTATACAGAAAAATCCCCATCTGGGAAAAAAAAAGAAAGGAAGAAAGAAAGAAAGAAAGAAAGAAAGAAAGAAAGAAAGAAAGAAAGAAAGAAAGAAAGAAAGAAAAGAAAAGAAAAGAAAAAGAGAGGACTTGTCTGAGACATGGCATTCTCACACATGCTAGGTATATACTCTACTATGACACACATCATCCAACATCACATTTAAAAAAAAATTATCTATATTTGAAAAGATTCCCACTTTCAGCCTAAATGACAAAATAGGAACTCTATTTGCCTCTGGTAACTGGCTGAATCCCAAACTCACTGTGCATGTGACAACAGACAGCAAAAGAGACTTTGTGGTGTAAGAACTGGGGAGATTGTCCCGATATCCAGAGGACACTGAGTGTACCTAACAGGAAGGCTTGCAGGAAGGAGGCAGGGGGATTGACTGTATTGTTGGTTTGGGAAAGGAGGCTGTGAGCCAGAAAATGCAAGGAATGGAGCCCTAAGGGAGTGGGGGTGGGGGCAGGGATGGCAGGCCAGGCATGTATTCTTCCACCTGGAGCCTCCAGAGGAAGCAGGTCCTGCCAACACCTTGATCTTAGCCAAGATAACTGATTTCAGATTTCTGAACTCCAGAACCATAAGGGAATAATTTTTTTCACTCACCAAATTTGTGAGTGTTTTTAAAACAATCATAGAAAACCAACATACTACTCCATGTTGCTGGACCTTACTATTTTGTGGGGTCTCCTTCCCCCCCCCTTTTTGTCTCCCCCTTTCTATGCCCTATCACTAGATAGGAGAGAAAAGATAGAGATCTCTGGAATCTGATTTCTTTCTTGTTTCTTCTTTGAGCACGACTACTAACAAGCCACAATCACCTCCGCACTCCCTCCCTCCCCTGCCCCCAATGACCAACCACCACCAGCCCTGCATTTATACACCCTCGCTTGAGAAAAGGCACAGGCTTTCATCCGCTTAGCCTGTAGCCAAGTCTCTAGGGCATTTTTTTTTTATTAGTTAACGATTGATGTGGAAGGGCCCAGATCACTGTGGGTGGTACCACCCCCTAGGCTGATGGTCCTGGGTTCCATAAGAAAGGAGTCTGAGCCAGCTATGGGGAGCAAGCCAGTAAGCAGCTCTCCTCCACGCATTCTGCTTCAGTCCCTGCCTCCAGACACCTGCTTGAATTCTTCCCCTGGCTTGTTTTTAAAGATTTATCTTATTCTGTGCCTATGAGTGTTTTGCCTGCATGTATGTCTGCACACCACAAGCAGACTGGTACCCGAGGAGCTGGTAAGCCCCCACGTGGATGCTAGGGATCAAACCCAGGTCAGGTCCTTTGTAAGATCAGCAAGTGCTCTCCACCACTGAGCCAGCTCTCCAGCCATCAAGGATGGTAATGCAGAAATAGAAGTCAAATAAACCCCTCTAGTCACTGTGTATCACAGCAACAGAAAGCGCAAACTATGACAGTAAAGAAAAAAACAGACAAATTAAGCACCAAAAATAATTTTAAGTGCTGATTTAAAAAAAAAAAAACAAATTACAATATTTTTATGGATGGGTGCCTTGCCTGTACGTATGTCTGTGCATCATGTATGTAAAGAGCCACAGAGTCCAGAGGAGGGCATTGGATCCCTGAGACTGGAGTTCTTAACAGTTGTAAGCTGCTACGTGGGTGCTAGAAATCCATCCCAGGTCTTCCAGAAGAGCAGCTGGTGCTCTTAACACTTGAACCATCTCTTCAGCCGCCTAAAGAGTGGTTTTTAAAGACGCTGCTAACCTACATGCAAAAGGAATATGAAGATACACTTGTCCTACTAAGGATTTAGTGAGGTCCTAAACGCCTTCTGAACAGAGATTTAAAAGATACTGGTACTACTGATCAAATTTAAAAAGCAATAAACTTTTAAAAATCTTTAAAGCTTAGCTCCCTTAAGTGTACTCTACTATTGAATTATTTATGCCAAAAGTTATAAAATTGCATGTACTTAGCATATCTGGGTTCAGTCTCTAGCTAACCTCATACTCCAGCCCTAAATAAAAACAAAAGGACTTGAAAAAGCTATAAAGTTACAAACTCCTCCTGAGACATTTAACCCTCCTGACTCACTAACTCAATATGCATCAGGCATTGTATAAACATCCCAATCTTCTCCCCTACTCTGCAAAACGCCATCTAGCCTCTGCTCATGAGGCTACTCACTAACTGACTGGGGTCCTTTTGCTCTAGGTAGGACTCTGGTGAGTAAGAAGCTTACTTAGTGGCAGTGTTTGGCAGTATCCAGGCAGCAGGGAGCAGCAGTAGGTGTCTCTCTCCTAGGGAGTCAGTGTAAGCTACTTCAAACCATGCAAGCCTAGGTTTGGATAACTCTTAAATTCACATTCCTTAAGCCAGTGGCAGTAGCCAACATAACTCTTGGGCAGGGGAGTCTGAGACCTGTGGCCCTAAAATCTTGATGGTTCTCTGGACCTCTCAGCAAGCAAATGCTGCAGTTCTCTCTTCTGGCTCTTCACAGCCTTCTACCATACTTGTATCTCAAGTCTCCATGTTTTTGTGACTTCCACTGTACCCCCTATCCTGCCCCATCATTCCCTAGGATTGCTCGTCGTCTGCCTGTTGCTGCTATAGCTGCTATCAAGCTTGCTGCTGTTCAGACGGCAGCTACTGCCACTGTGGATTGCTGCTCCCATGGCTGCCCCTAACCACAAGTCTTACAGTTCCGGTTCATTTTTTAGTTATCCATCAGCCACAGCTTGGCTTTGAGGGCTCTGAGTACCTAATGCCAGATGTCACTGCTGCTCTTGTTTCTGATGCTCTTGTTTCTTCATGTCACAAGCTCAACCAACAGTACCAAAATCCCACAAGAAAAGATATCCTAGAGAGAAGGCATACCTCAGAGAAGTCTTTCATTGTGCTTAATGTTACAAAACCAGGTGTAGCAGTTACCTTTCTTTTTTTGTTTTGTTTTGTTTTGTTTTGTTTTTTTGGTTTTTCCAGACAGGGTTTCTCTGTGTAGCCCTGGCTGTCCTGGTACTCACTCTGTAGACCAGGTTGGCCTTGAACTCAGAAATCTGCCTGCCTCTGCTTCCCAAGTGCTGGGATTAAAGGGGTGCACCACTACCGCCTGGTCAGCAGTTACCTTTCTTATTATTGGAGCAAAATAGCTGACAGAGCTTGAGGGAGAATGGGTTCCTTTTGACTCAGTGTTAGAGTACAGTTCCCCATGCAACAGGAACAAGGGGCAGCCAGTCACATAGTGTCTGCTGTCAGGAAGTGGAGAGAAAGGAATGCTGGTGTTCAACTCATTTCTCCTTTTTATTCACTCTACAACTCCCCAGGCCATGGATTGGTGCCACACACTCAGATGGTTCTTAACTCCTCAGTCTTCTCTGGAAGCACCCCCACAGATACACCCAAGGGTATGAACCCCTAGTGATTTCAAAGCCAGTCAAACTGATACCTGTAGTGGCTTACATGCGACGTCACCCACAAATCTCAGGCATTTGACCATTTGGCTCCCACCTGGCTATTTGGGAAGAATTAGGGGATGTGGCCTTGTTGGAGGAAGTGTGACACTGGAGGGTAGGCTCTGAGATTTCAAAAGAATCACACCATATAGAATAGCCTTTTGTACTTGCTGTCTGTGGGTCAATACGTGAGCTCTCAGCTACCGTGCCAGCTACCGTGTCAGCTACCGTGCCAGCTACTGTGCCTGCTGTGCTCCTTGCCAGGATGGACTCTTATCCCTCTGGAATCATAAGTTCAAATAGACCTTTCCTTAAGCTGCCTTAGTCAGCCGGGCGGTGGTGGCGCACACCTTTAATCCCAGCGCTTGGGAGGCAGAGGCAGGTGGATTTCTGAGTTCGAGGCCAGCCTGGTCTACAGAGTGAGTTCCAGGACAGCCAGGGCTACACAGAGAAACCATGTCTCAAAAAACCAAAAGAAAAACAAAAAGTTGCCTTGGTCATGGTGCTTCCTCACAGCAATAGCAACACTACTAATTGAGACAGCAATGAAAGTAGCCAACATCCAGGGAAGGAGGAAGTCTACCATCTGACTCACCCATCGAGCTGAGTAGCAAACCTAACATGCAAGTGAGTCCTTGTGTTTATATCAGTAACAGAAAACCTGGATGACTTATATGTGCACCAGTCACATAACAGTCCCTCTGTGGGACCCCTCTGATCTATGTAGAAATGACTTCGGTCATCTACAGTTCAGTGAGGTTTATGATAACAAAATGTCTGGTACCTCACACTGTCACTTGAGATGCTGGAGGGAACACATCTAATATAAAATGGTAATCACTGTATAGTTCTTTCTCAGGTTATCAGTTGAGTGTTCAAAGCCTGGCATTGGTATACAGGTAATCCAACTGACCGTTTGATTGACAGTCCTTTTGCTTACAGCAGCCAGAGAAGCAAGGGAGAGTTGTAGAGTCCCTGGACAACACTTAAGGAATGATTCTTGAGGCTGTGCTGTGCTGTGCACACACATAAACATGCACACAAACATACATAAACACAATACATATACAAGAGACACAGTACCCTGCCATGGCCTCTGCATCAGATCTTGCCTCCAGGTTCCTGCCCTATTTGAGTTCTTGTCCTGACTTCCTTAGATGATGATCAGCAATATGGAAGTGTAAGCCAAATAATCCCTTTCCTCCCCAACTTGCTTTTTGGTCATGGTCTCAACAGGAACCTGGAGGCAGAAGCTGATGCAGAGGCCATGGAGGGGTGCTGCTTACTGGCTTCTTCTCCTTGGCTTGCTCAGCCTGCTTTCTTGCAGAACCCAGAACCACCAGCCCAGGGATGGCACCATTTACAATGGGATGGGACCTCCCATCATTGATCAGTAATTAAGAAAATGTCGCCAGGCGTTGGTGGCGCAAGCCTTTAATCCCAGCACTTGGGAGGCAGAGGCAGGCAGATTTCTGAGTTCAAGGTCAGCCTGTTCTACAGAGTGAGTTCCAGGACAGCCAGGACTACACAGAGAAACCCTGTCTCGAAAAAACCAAAAAAAAAAAAAAGACTTTTTGGGCTGGCAAGATGGCTCAGCGAGGGCAGGCGAGATGGCTCAGAGGGTAAGAGCACTGACTGCTCTTCCGAAGGTCCTGAGTTCGGATCCCAGCAGCCACATGGTGGCTCACAACCACCCGTAATGAGATCTGACGCCCTCTTCCAGTGCGTCTGAAGACAGCTACAGTATACTATGCCACTGCCTGAGCGAGAGAAGCTGGAGCAAGTGTGCCGGAGCGAACAGGGCCATCCTGAGTTCAATTCCCAACAACCACATGATAGCTCTTGGCCATCTGTGTATAGCTACAGTGTGCTCATTCACATAAAATAATAATAATAATAATAATAATAATAATAATAATAATAATAATAATAGAGCCAAACTCTTTAAAAAAAAAGAAAGAAAGAAAAGAAAATGTCTTACAGCTGGATCTCACGGACGCATTTTCTCAACTGAGGCTCCATCCTTTCAGATAACTGTAGTTTGTGTAAAGTTGATATAAAACTAACCAGCACCAAGTGGAAATGGAAAACCAACAGAGAATATGGACAAGGATGATTGACTGACCAATGGGCTGATGGTAGAGACAAAATACACAGCTGCACATACAAAATAAATTCTACCACTGAACTACAATGCCAGTCCAGAGATTCCATTTATATACTAAAAATGTCAATAGTAGTTATTTCTGGTTAGAAATTTTTCAGGTTTTCTTCTCATTTTGCAGTGATTAAAAAAACTATATATTTTATATATATTTTTTAACTTATGACTCTTACCATCACCTAGGCAAAGTTCGTAAGACTCATTCATTCATGGCTGGGATTACAGGTATGCCTCAGCACATCGGTTTAAGTGCTAGGGTTGGAATCAGGGCTTCAAATATGCTAGGCAATCACACTACCAACTCGTCACATTCCCAGCCTCTTGGGTTTTCTTGTTATTTTATATATATATATTTTGTAAAAGATTTTTAGAGCTGAAATAAAGCACAAATTTGTGTTAATATTATTTTTAGTCATTAACATTAAAGGCTGTGAACAAAACTCAGTGGTAGAGAACTACTTTGCATGTGTAAAGCCCTGGATTCCACACCCAGCACTTTAAGAAAAGAACAAATCACTTGATATTTATTAAATGCATAACCACTGTTTTTAAAAACATGTAACAAGCCAGGCATGGTTGTACAGGCCTTTTAATTTCAACACTCAAGAGGCAGAGGTAGGCAGATCTCTTTGAGTTCCAGGACAGCAAAAACTGTTACACAGAAAAGCCCATCCTGAAAACCAAAACCAAAACAAAACAAAAATAACAATTGTGAATACAAACAATATATTTTATTTCATCCCTGAAAGCAATGAAATCAGAGATGCCCAGGACTCATCAGAGACTGAACTGTACTGCAGAATCTACTGGCAATGGGACATCATTTCTTCACATAAAGGTACAGGGAAGACATTTCAGAAAGTTATCTTTCATGAAACAATATATTTCTTATACTTATTTTAACAAAATATTATAATCACTGCTACTTTT
>JADRCD010232055.1:0-16260 GCA_019843815.1 Montemys delectorum | reverse complement strand
ATTTCTTATACTTATTTTAACAAAATATTATAATCACTGCTACTTTTATGGTAGCATTATAATAATGAAAAACATCAAAAACTAAATTCAATTTAGTCTAAATCTAGAGGCTAGCTGCACATAAGCAGTTGTTATATAGAATAAATACTATGAAATATAGAATACTATATAGCAATTGGATTTGCTACAAAGGCTATTTAAATAAAGACATGTTTTATTCTTTACTAGAATTAACCAAATCAAGAGTTCTTGTGCTGTATACAGTAGCTGTTTCCCTAAAAAGATAAACAATCTTCATAATTTATATTTTAATGGTCTTAGTTTTGTAAGGTGATCATTATATAAAATGAATAGCTAATCTGACATTTCCTAACACAGGATACTCTTAAATAACATCAACTCACACTAATTTTCCAAGCAGTTTTGTGCAGTACAAATAACATTTATTATATACATCTGGCTAAAGTCCTCAAGTCCTTCCCTTCCTCCACTGAAATAAACAAAGCAACATTTACCAAAATATGGAAATGATGTACTTTCCTAATAGGAGAAACAGTCAATGTTTTTTACACAGGGCCTGCTCTGTTGACTAGGCTGGCATTGAGCTTGCAACTCTCCTGTCCCAGCCTCCTGGATTCCATGGCTACAGGCATATGACCCCGAGATTTACTTTCAAATCAACAATCATGACTGTGGAAAATTATACATATTTTATTTTTTATTTCATCATAAAAATATGTATTCTGCAGAATATATGTAAGAAATTTTAATGTATGAGATTAGCGGTTACTATCACTTCTATTAAATTGTCCCGAATGGTTAGCTATGGACAGTGGTTGCTACCCATTTCAAAATTATATTCTTACAAATGCTATTTTTAAAAATATACAATTAACCTTCAGTTATTTTGAAGGATAGTGCAAATGAAAACATTCTTTGGGTCTATTTCAAAACATGATTTTCAACATGACACTTCCTTTCTCTGCTCATAATTTGAGTAACAAAATATAGTTCTGGAAGTAAGCGTGTTCTCTACTCACAGGGATAGTGCTGAGGGCAGGCGACAGAATGAGTCGAACGTTATTGTCCACTTATCTGACAAACATGTTATATACTTAAATAGTTACTTCTAGAAAGGACTCCATGTCTTTCTGGTGCTTTTGTTTCTTGATCTCTGTACAGAGATGGCCTCCCTGCTTACCATATCAACCGTGTTACCAAATTCCTGTTGAGAATACAGAACAGCATTAAAGAGCTTTGTGTCAAAGCACACTAATAACGCCTGCGATTATATATACAGAATTAGCATCCTATGAATCCAGCAAGCTCCTTGGGAATGTGTAGAGCTTTTATTGTCAAGTAGTACTCTGTCCTAGGCAGCAGTTTAAGAGGTGTCCTGTGACGGATGTAATCCACAGTGATGTAGCCGTGCAAGGTGCCCTTCACTGCTATCTGACGCTGCCTGAAACACTCGTCCTTTTGTTGGTTGTTACTGGCACCAAATTTCCATTGGTGCCATTGGTAGTGTTGGTGGCTGAACCGTTCACAACAATATAGTCGACCTTGCTCTCCAGCTTCACCAAGCGTTGCAAAATGTCATCTAAGAGGACTGCGATCGTTCTCTTCAGATCAGCTACAGGGGGAAAAATTGGAATCAATCATATTAAATAGCAATAGAGCACTTAATGTTTATGTCTTTGCAGTTTAAGGGAAAGAGGTAAACAATTATCAGGATATTTGAAAGAAAATGTGCTACAGAAAAGATACTTGGAGGCCAACAGAGAAAGCCTGATCACGTTCATCACTGGCACGATCCCCAAAGCAACAGAGTTACCAGCACACCAGACTCTCCACTTCTGAGAGCAGCGGTTCTGATTTAAAGTCTGGCTCAAAACATCAGTTCCTCTGTAAGGAACACACCTACACTGTTTCTCACTGTTAAAAAACATATTCATTTTATATGTATAGGTGTTTTATCTGCATGTATGTCTGTGCACCATGTATATGCCTGGTGCCCAGAAGCCAGAGAGGGTGGTGGATTCCATGCTAGACTTAAAGACAGTTCCATGTGGGTGCTTCTGGATTCTTAGGAAGAGAAGCCAATGCTCTTACCAATGAGTCATCCCTTGGGACCCTACGCTGAGTTTCTGAGTAGGGTATAAGAAGGCTGGATCAGGCAGGTGAGGAACTAGTGAAGGCAGGGAAGGAGGGCCCCATAAGCAAGTGACTCGAACACAAGCCAGACCCTGAGGCTCCTGTAGGGAGCAGGGGTGGGGAGCCAGGGCACAGGGCAACCTGCTGTGACCTAAATTATTCTTTCAGGCTCAGCCTACACGACTCCAGGCTATTCTATGAATATAATTGATACCAGCGAATTACATTATAATTAAATGGCAAGTTCACAATTTTATGTAAGATTTTAAAATTTGCAGAAAGAAATGGTAGAAAATGGTAGACAATCAAAGAAATGCTGATGAAAAGATAAAACAAGGGTGCTGCAGAGATGGATCTGTGGTTAGAACGCTGGCCGCCCTTCCAGAAGACCTGAGCTCGGGCTCCAGCACTCATATCAGGGGGCTGGCAGCAACCTACAACTCCCAATTTGTTTTTTGTCATGGTGTTTTGTTGCAGCAATAGAAACCCTAAGACACCGAGCTACAAAGTAAGACCTTGTCTCAAAAGACCAAAGGTGTGGGGATGGGGGAAAGGTGCAGAAGCCCAACTTAAAGCTTAGCAACTCAACAGCCACTTAATCTCAGCCTTCACTTATTCTTGAGACAGATCTCCCACTGCACCTAGCTAGAATTTGCCAATCCTGTTAGACTAGCTGGCCAGCAGGTCCCAGGAATCCCCTTGTTTCCACCTTCCTAATGTTGGAATTCCAGGTATGCTCCACCAGGCCTGGCCTTTTCTTTTTAACGTGGAAACCATAAATGGGGCATCTGCATCTCCTCCTCCAAGGCGCAGGAAATACTGTAGAAGAAAAGGGCAGAAAGAATGTAAGAGCAGCCTTGGGATGGCATGCTACTGCACTCTTGAACTCACAGCCGTTGTGATACGCTGTGACACAGCTGTAAGGCCTTTCCTCGAGAGGCATGACAAGCACTTCTGCTGAAAGAAAAAGGTGGCTTGAACAAAAGCAAACAACACTCAACCAACAAACTTACTGTAGAAGCCCAGGCCCGATGCGCTCAGGTGCAGGAAAACGTTGAGCTCAAGGTCAGCCTAATTTACAAAGCAAGAAGCCGGCTGACAAGCAAATAGAGGTGGACACACAGCTCGGTTAATAAGGTGCTCAGAACCCTAAGTTTGACAACACATAAACCAAGAGTCATGGCACAGGCCTGTGATCCAGTACCAGGGAGACAGAGAAAGATTGGAAGTTCAAGGCCAACATGGGAAACAGGAGACTCTGCCTCAAAATAAATAACTAATTAAATAAAACAGGCTAGGGCTAAAGCTTGATTTAGAATGTGTGGTGGTCTGAATAGGAATGCCCCTAAGGACTCATGTGAGGGATGTGTGGCTCACATGGAGTGGCACTATTAGGAGGTGTGGCCTTGTTGGAGGAAGTGTGCCATTGTGGGGATGGACTCTGAGATCTTATTAGCTCAAGTCTGACCAGTGTGTCGGTCTCCTGCTGCCTGCAGATCAAGTGGAAGGACTCTCAGCTCTTCCTCCAGCACCATGTCTGCCTGCCTGCACGCTGCCATGCTTCCTGCCATGATGATAATGGACTAAACCTCTGAACCTGTAAGCCAGCCCAATGAAATGTCGTCCTTTATAAGAGTTGCCGTGCTTGTGATGCCTCTTCACAGCAATGGAGCCCTAACTAAGACAGTGTGCTAGCCTAGCATTACCGGAAGGCCCTGGATTTGGTTCCCAGCTCTGAATGAACAGGCTTCATTCAGACTTCCTAGCTTCCCATCTCATCTAAAAGGAAAAGACTGGCACACATAAAGAATTTAAAACAAGCCAGATGTGTGGTCCACGCCTGTAATCCAAGTACTGGGGAAGTGGAGGCAGGTGGATCTCTGTGACAAGGGCAGCTTGGTCTACATGGTGAGTTCCAGGGCAGCCAGAACTACATACAGACATCCTATCTCCCAAAACAAAACAACAGGAAACTTAAAACAACAGGGCTGGTGAGAAGGCTCAGCAGGTAAGAGCACTGACTGTTCTTTCAAAGGTCCTAAGTTCAAATCCCACCATGTGGTTACATGGTGGCTCACAACCACCCATACTAAGATCTGACGCCCTCTTCTGGTCTGTCTGAAGACAGCTACAGTACTTATTTATAGTACACTGTATGTATGAATATACATATGAATATGTATACATATGAATATTTATGTATGAATATTCATATACATAAATAAATGAATCTTAAAAGAAAAAACAACAGGAACCTAAGCTATGAAAGGGAGAGTTGCAGTAAGCAATGCTGGAACTATAGGTAAATCTTGGGACTTAACAGATATTGTCTATTTGATGTTTATATTAAGTAAAAAACAAAAAACAAAATATCTAAATATATTATATATATAAAACAATAATACTGTTACATACTCATTTTTAAATGTACATAATATACCTTATACATATATATTTTAAAGAGATGAATGTTGTAATTTCTATAATGTACTTAAAATATAATGAATTTTATGTAAATATTAATAACTTAAATCTGGGTGCGGGATATATAAGTACTATTTCTACTTTCCATTTGAAAATACTCACCTGTAATTTTTTTTTTTAAATCAATTTATAAAGAGCACACATGGCTGCTGAGCTCAACTCCTGTAAGTGTATTTATACAGGGATGAGCTGGGAAGGAGACAGGGGACATCGTGTGGTTCTTACCATAGCCTGCCATGGATGCACCGTTGTCCACATCCGCAGTGCTCCTGCTCTCCTCTGCCAGAGCTTTCACGTATCTTTTGCTTAAGTCTAGGATCTGCTCACGAAGCTTGACGCTGCTCTGCCGCCGTGGCTGCTGCAAGGTGTAGTGAAGTAGCATCAGCCCCCAGATGAGTCCAAACACCAGCAACAGGAAGCTCAGCTTCTGGGACATATTTTTTCTTGAGATTGTACGAAACATGTCTGATGAAGGAAGCAAACAGACTTGATCGAGGAGTAGTAACTGGAAACAAGACACCAAATGATCAAATCTTTTGAGAGGAAAGAGGAGGAGCTCTACTGCCCTCTGTCCATCTTCAGCAGTGCTGCGTCTGCTCTCACGCAACCTTAAATGAAGAGCAAAGGGTCAATGCCACCTGCACCAGCACCAAGATGAACAGGGACAGAGCCAGCCTTCTGATTTGCTCGAGTCACCCTCCCTGACAGCTTTCTCTGCCACCTAATAAGCTTTCCGGTCATCTATCAGCTCCATTTCGTATCTTTTCTAAATTAAACTACAAGTAGATATAAATGTGTTCATAGCTGAGAAATGTGCCACCATAGTCATAAAATTTTGAATGACTTCTCATCTGTCATGAAAGCCATCGATAAGGTTGACAGACAATATAAGATTCTAAGCTCTGTCTGTTCAAACATGGCCACCAACTCCAACACAAAGGTGGCTTCTAAAGGAAACTGAAACAGGAGTGTCAAAACAAAAGTTAGAAATGATGAAAAGCAAATATGGGAAATCAAAATGCCTAGCTAGCAAGAATTTCATAATAAAATGTGTCGACACGTGAATGTGCAACTAGATGACATCACTAATGAGACTGCACTAACCCTGTGAAGCATCCACCCTACAGTGGAATCAAGCAAAAGGTTAAAAATCATAAAACTCCAGCTGGCGAGATGACACAGCGGGTAAGAGCACCGACTGCTGAGTTCAAATCCCAGCAACCACATGATGACTCACAACTACCCATAATAAGATCTGATGCCCTCTTCTTGTGTGTCAGAAGATAGCTACAGTGTACTTATATATAATAATAAATAAATCTTTGGACTGGAGCGGGCAGGGACTAAGCAAGCCGGGCCAACCAGAGCAAGCAGGGCTGACTAGAGCAAGCAGAGGTCCCAAAATTCAATTCCCAACAACCACATGAAGGCTCACAACCATCTGTATAGCTACAGTGTACTTACATACATAAAATAAATAAATCCTTAAAAAAAATCATAAAACATGGAACGAGTTAGAATATAAAAATTAATGTTTATAAACTACCTATATGCTCAGGAAATAAAGCTCTGGTTTCATCACGGAGAGGGAGGAGACGGGTAATAATTGAAGTAAAAATCTATAGTGCATTTCCCATGACTACTTCATAGCTTATTAAAAATAGACTTTAGGGATGCATTCATTTCTGCACTGTGAACAAATAAACATGCCAATTTTAATCCATCTACTAGGGAATAACAAAACCAAATAAAACCTACTTTGAGACTACACCTAAAGGTGAATACAATACAGTAATGTAAAGGTAACAAGCCAGGTGCAGGAGCACACACGGGCAATCCCGGCACATGGGAGGGAAAGACAGCATGGTGAGCCGTAGGTCAGCTTAGGCTGCATGGGAGTGTCAAGTCAGTCTCCGCTACACAGCAAGACAAACAAATCAACCCAAAGCCTTTGGAGCATTATGAGCTTCATTCGGCACATACTGAGTTATGCATAAGGGATGCTCTATAGCCATTCTTCCCCAGCATTGTGCTTTCTAGAAGAGATGCTTCAGGTTTTTTGTTTTATCTGAGACAAGCTCTCGCTATACGCCCTGGATGGCCTGGGACTCACTAGGTACATCAAAGCTGGCTTCACACTCACACAGATCCACTGCCTCACATATTTATAACAAAGCTGCAAACTAAGCTGTGTACCCCTAGCAGCCTGTGAAAAGAGCACTGGGACTCTCCAGTTAGTTCAGAAGGCAAGTCGCCATGACTGCAGAGCCATGGCTGCATCACTAGAGAACTGAGAACACGGCCAACTAGGTATTTCCAGCGGATGAAGAGTTAAATGACAGCTAAGAAAGAGAGAGAAAGGGAAAGAGAAGGCATATCCAACCAAACGCTGTGTGCTGAGGACCAGCGGCAGGAAAGCGGCAAAGCTGTTGTTTTCCATAGGTAAGCCATAGGGGCAGAAAAGCTGTGTGTACAGTGCAAGCACAGTGATGTAGAACACGCAAGGGGCTTGACTGTGAGCTGTGTTTAGAACAGCGAGGACACGAGGACAAGCACAGTGATGTAGAACACGCAAGGGGCTTGACTGTGAGTTGTGTTTAGAACAGCGAGGACACGAGGACAAGCACAGTGCAGAGTGGCATGCTGTGGGTTCAGAACCAAGGCTCCAGTAAAGCCACGTGAGGCAGCACGGGATAAACACAAACACAAACACAAACACCTCGGGTTCAATACACATTTGGTTTTGAGTTCACTTCCTTCCGACTGCTGCACGTTGAGAAATCTTTTACTGTTTCTCAATTTAAAAAAAAAAAAAACTCTCAATAAGTTACTCAATCCCAAATGACTAAATATGTGACTTCACCATTGGCCAGAAAAGAGACCTTCATAAAAGCAAGAATATTCCAACATGGATTCTCAGAGTATCTGCTCAGTACTGATATGGGGGGAAATCCAGGTCTTCTCTTAAAAATGGACCCAGAGGAAAGAAAGTTCAAGAACACTTTTTATTAGCATTTAACCAGAAACCCCTGAGGGGCAGGCAAACTGTAGATCTCGACAGATTTATCTGAGCTAGCATGAAAGTTAGACATAGAACTGAGAAGCAGCAGTATGACTGGTGGGGGAGAGGTTTAAGAAGAGTACAAAAGCACAGAATATCGGGGTAATTCAAAGTGTTAAGAAAAACATGCTGAAAAAAAAAGGAGAGAATGAAAAGGAGAAGTGAGAGTTTTCTGATTGGTTCAGAACAGCCAGCAGGTTCAGGAAGCTGTGGCCTGGTGAGATAATGCTTAAGGGGTGAACTTGGGAAGAAAGGGTACAATGTCACATTGAAGGACTAATTACCTATCTCTTTACCATGCTCTAAGGTAAGCATGGCTTCCTAGGCTCCTTGACCACGCCCCACTGGAAAGTTAGGTCTCTACCCAGACCACCACTCTATTTTCTTGATCAGGAGTTATTTCTACTCTTTTTTTTCCCCATTAATTTATTTATCCACTTTCCATCCTGATCGAAGCAACCCTCTCCCCCACTCCTCACATAGCCCCCTCCTCCACACCTCCTCCCTTTTCCTCTGAGGCTAACCTACCCTGGTACATCAAGTCACTGCAGGACTAGGTACATTCTCTCCCACTAAGGCCAGACAAGGCAGCCCAGTTAGGGGAATAGGATCCACAGGCAGGCAACAGTCAGGGACAGTCCCCACTCCAGTTACTGAGGGACCCACATGAAAACCAAGCTGCATTTCTGCTACATCTGTGCTGAAGTGGAGGTTCTAGGTCCAGCCCATGCATGCTCTTTGGTTGGTGGTTCAGTCTCTGGGAGTCCTCTCTTCTCCAGGCTCTCCCTACACCCAAACTCCTGCCCACCCCCATACCCCTCCTCATCCCCTCTACCACACAGATCCCTCCCTCCTTCCACCTCCATTGACTATTTCCCCCTCTGAGAGAGATTCAAGCATCCGGCCTTAGGCCCTCCTTGTTAGTTTCTTTGGGTCTATGGATTATAGCATGGGTATCCTGCACTTTATGGCTAATACCCACTTATCAGTGAGTACACACCATGCATGTCCTTTTAGGTCTGCATTACCTCAGTCAGGATATTTTCTAGTTCCATCCATTTGCCTGCAAATTTCATGAAGTCATTGTTTTTAATAGCTGAGTAGTATTCCTCTGTGTAAATTTCTTTTTTTTTTTTTTAAAGATTTCTTTTATTTATAGCTGTACAGATGGCCGTGAGCTATCATGTGTGTGGCTGCTGGGAATTGAACTCAGGACCTCTGCCGGCCCTGCTTGCTCCGGCCCTGCTTGCTCCGGCACCACTCACTCCGGCCCCGCTCACTCCGGTGTAATTCACCGCAGCTGTCTTCAGATGCACCAGAAGAGTTGTCAGAGCTCATTACGGGTGGTTGTGAGCCACCATGTGGTTGCTGGGATCCGAACTCAGGACCTTCAGAAGAGCAGTCAGTGCTCTTACCTCTCGCCAACCCCGAATCACATTTTCTTTATCCATTCTTCAGTTGAGGGCCATTTGGATTTTTTTTTTTTTTATTTCTGGCTATTACAAATAAAGCTAATATGAACACAATTGAGCAAGTGTCCTTGTGGTATGGTGGAATATCTTTTGCTTATACGCCCAGGAATGGTATAGCTAGGTCCTGGGGTAGAACTATTTCCAATTTTCTGAGAAACTGTCAAATTGACTTCCATGGTGGTTGTACAAGATTTCACCCCCATCAGCAATGGAGGAGTGCTCCCCTTGCTCCACATCCTTGCCAGCATGTGCTATCCTTGCATTTTTGATCTTAGCCATTCTGAAGAATGTGAGGTAGAATCTCAGAGTCATTTTGATTTGTATTTCCCTGATGACTAATGTTGTTGAACACTTAAGTATTTCTCAGTTATCAGAGATTCTTCTTTTGAGAATTCTCTGTTTAGCTCTGTCCCTCATTTGTAATTGGGTTATTTGGTTTGTTGGAGTCTTAACTTCTGGAGTTCTTTATATACTCTGGATACTAGCACTCTGTGGGATGTACGGTTGGTGAATATGTTTTCCCAATCTGTAGGCTACTGTTCTGTCCTATTGACTGTGTCCTTAGCCTTGCAGGAGCTTTGCAGTTCAATGAAGTCCCATTAATTAATTGTTGCCCTATGTGCCTGAGCTACTGGTGTTTTCTGTTCAGGAATTTGTCTCCTGTACCAATATCGTTGAAAGCAGTTCCCCACTTTTCCTTCTATTAGATTTAGTATATCTGGTTCTTTGTTGAGGTCTTTGATCCATTTGGCCTTAGTTTTGTGCAAGGCAACAAATATGGATCTATTGCATTCTTCTACCTGTATTTCTACTCTTGACAATGCTCAGCCTCTAACAGAATGAAATGCCCACCTCAATGGGGAGTCAGACAATAATAAGGAAACTACATTCTGCAATCTAGTGGTGTCTCCTCCCTGATTTCTCACAGTAATAAGTAGACATTTATTATGTAAAGTGTTTGCCAATGTGTTAGATACACCCAGTAGAGATTTTATTCATCAACAAAGAAAAGCAAACTTATGTCACTTACAGGAAAATGGATGGAACTGGAAATCATCATTTGTGGAACTGGCCAGTCTCACAAAGTGTCATGTTCTCCCTCGTAGGTGATAGTTAACTTTAAAAGAAAGAAACGAAAGGGGGAACAATTTGAAAAAATAAAAAGAGAGAACGGGCAAAGAAAGTGTAACAGACGGTGTGAATGTGATGAAGGGCATTCTCCACTACTCCGTTCTGTGTATTTAAGTGTCAATGAAACCCACTGCTCTGCACAGCTAACATACACTAGTATGAGAAATGGAAAAGAAAAGATTTGTCTTGGGAATAACAGAGGTGTGAGAGGCTGCGAGCACAGGCCTCGCTCTGCGCTAAGCTCTGAAAGGACATCAAGGAATAAAGTAGCATGGCGCGGACAACACAAAAAAGAAGAAACACCCCAGAGCCTTATAAAGATGTCTAGGAGCCAGCTCAGGCCTGACCAAGGGCTGAGAAGCCCCAACATCCAGGAGGGTTCCCTGAAGTACCCCCAGACCTGAGAATTAGCCTGCGAACCACAAACCATTCCAAGCAACACGGGAAGAATAACTAGGTCTTTAAAGGTACACATCTCCATTGTTCTTTCTCGGGCAATATTTTACAAAAAAAAAAAAAAATCACCTAGCAAAATTCCTTATAATCCCAGTACCAAAGCATACTCTACACCAGTTAAATGAGAATGGGGATGGAACCAAGCTCCATCTTTGTTCTTGTCTTGGTTTTTAATGATGAGTGGGTGAGCATTCCTACACAGTGGGCAAACATTCTCCCTACCGCTGAGCTGTGCTCCCAGCCAGCATTAGTATGGCTGGCTTTACAGCTGCCATTGCTTTACGACAGGGCTATAATATGGACTTCCATGGCCTCCATAACTTTGCCTCTCAGCCTTTACAAGGGCTGGGATTACAGACGTGTGCCTGCCACATAGCATTAGGTTAGTCCTCAAGTTACGGCCAAGTCAGAGGAGAACACTGCCATCTCTACATGAAATGAAGCAGCAACAAGATTTGCAGGGACAGCGTTGTAAATTCTGAGTTATAAATCAAATCATTTGGTGTGACATCAGAATCCTGCTGCTTGAGGGAGGTAGAAACCTGTGACAAGTTCTTACTGCCAGAGTGGCCAAGTCCCCATTCTTACGAGGCAAGCATAAAGGTGAAGAGCCAACTCCACTGAACCACTTCAGTGTCAATATGAACACACATCCCTGTCCACTGGGAGTTACATGTATGCTTTCATATAGAAAGATGGACAGCTAGAGGGTGGTGGTGGCGCACGCCTTTAACCCCAGCACTTGGGAGGCAGAGGCAGGCAGATTTCTGAGTTCGAGGCCAGCCTGGTCTACAGAGTGAGTTCCAGGAAAGAAAAAAAAAGAAAAAAAGAAAAAAAGAAAGATGGACAGACAAGGAGTTTTGAACTTTCAGTAACTAACAGTAATGTACTTATACTCCTTCAGTGATTAGAGAAGGAACAATTATTAGCCTCAAGTAGGAAAAAAAAAAAGAGGACTGTAGGCATGCATTTTTGCAACCTACTTTATTAAGGATTCAACCGCTCCTCTACCCAGCAGAAGTAGCGGAAAGGAAAAGTTATTAGGATATGGGGGAAGTGAACCTGTTCAGCAATAGTTCTTTGAGGGTGAGCTGGATCTTCCTCAGCAGCAGTTCATTCCCATAGCACAAACCAAATATAACTCAGCAGCTGCAGACCAGTCCTCTAGGTAGGCAGACACCAGGCACAAACCAGCAGCTACAGTCCAGTCCTCTCGGCAAGCAGACACCAGGCAGCTGTAGTTCAATCCTGAAGAAACCGCAAGGCCCGCCAGCAGGCCTGAGTCAAGGCTGCTGAAGCGAAAAGCTGCTGCAGGAACCTCACAAGCAGTTCTTGAGTTTCTCTCAGTGGCGGCATTAACACAAGTTGAACTCAACAACACTATGTAAGGCGAACCAATACATGTGTGTTTATCGAAGAATAGTGAGGTGTAGCAAACCAAACCAAAGCTCAGTGATCATCTCCCACTGTCTTTGTGGTCATATTTATACTCCATCAATCGTCCTTTCAAGTGTTTGCTATATCAAAACATCCATTCACCTGTGTCTTTCACATGTTTGCTTTAGTAAGACATGACAGGGAGTTTGAACTTTCAGCAATTGACAGTAATTTACTTACACACCTTTCACCTGTGTGCACCAGCAAGCCATCATTTGACATAACTAACTTTCCAAAGAACTGGAAGTTTTCATTTTAGAGGACTCAATGTGTTTTTCTGTATGGTGTTCAAAGCTTCAAATGACAACAGAAGCTGTACTTTGACACTGCCATTTTCTTTTATGTTTCAAGTACTGGTCCTCTGAAAGCCAAGAGTCACTACCTAGATACCTGACAGGCCAACACTATCACTCAGGATTTCTGGGCCACCATCATATAGACAGCCTTTTGCTAGCCAAAATTACAGCAATCTAAAATTATCTCTTTTTTTCCCCAGATTACTGTCACCATTTGTAGAGAGAGGTTCTGACACCAAGATCCTGTTCCCCAATTGGTTCTTGATCTGCCAGTAAAGAACACAATTGCTGGGCAGAAGGGACAGGTGAGACTTCTGGGTCCCTGGAGGCAGGCAGAGGACTCAAGGAAGGAGGAGGAGTGCACCATGCTTTGGTGAGAGAAGAACTAAAAGCCATGTAAGATCTCAAAACAGAGTGGCCATAGAGTCTGCTCCTATAAGCGGGTGGTCAGGGGAATTTAGCAACTGAAGTTTAGGGTATGTAGGAGAGATGGAGATAACGCTTTTCCAGGCAGGAGATAGTAGTGCCCAGCAATTGTGTCGAGAAGGCAAGTTGAATTGAACAACTATGTGACTGTGTCTTTTAGCCGAGGTCTCAAGGGAAGCTGGTAGCACAGCTACTTCCCAGAGCAAAGGCAGGTAGAGCATAAAACTATAACTGCAACCATTTCCAACATGATCCCCCCCCCCTTTTTTTTTTTTTTGGTCTAAAATAACTTTCTAAACATTCCTATAAGAAAGTTCCCAAATGCAGAAAATCCAAAAGGGAAATAGAAAAAAAAAAAAATCAGAGGGAAATAAAGGTCTAGATACTACTATATGCAGTTTCATTTAATGTGTGAAGGAGCTTGGTTTATTCATTCATCTGTTCATCCATTCATTCTCATTACCTATTAAAGCACCTACTATGTGTCAGGAATTGGCAATGTGAAAGGTGGAAGTAGGATTCCTGTTTTCCTGAAGACCACGCCTTAATAGAAGTGAGACCACTAATAAGGCACTACTCTGAATAAATCGAAACAGGGGCTGTGTCTAATGAAGTATGTATGAGGTATGGGCTAAGGTAATCCCTCAGAGGGGTTAGCAACTGGGTTAGCAAATGGTCTGCCAACTACAAAATCTAGTCCCAATTTCTCTTTTTTTTTTTTTTTAAGATTTTTTTTTTATATGTATGAGTACATTGTAGCTGTACAGATGGCCATTAGCCATCATGTGTGTGGCTGCTGGGAAATGAACTCAGGACCTCTGCCGGCCCTACTCCCTCCAGCAGGGCTCGCTCCTGCGAGTCACCAGCCATGTGAGATCTAGGGCGGAGTGGCCATTGGCTGTTTCCCCAACTGGGCCTGGGGTAGCAGGTGAGAGATTAGAAATACAACTAAGCTGAGGGCTGATTTAGGGTGCTGAGCTGGGAGTGAAAAGAAGGGTGTGCTAGCAGAGGAAGGCTTAGAAGAGCCTGGCTATTGAGCTAAAGCATATTAAAAATAAGTTAATTGTTTGTGTGTATTTCAGCGATCCGGTTGGCTCCTGGGGGGGTGGGGGGGGGGTTAGCACAGTCTACCCAGCACTTAAAGTGGGATAGTAGAAACTACAGACAACAAGCGAAAAAGCAGGAAAGGACTCACAAGCCCTAATAAGGCCTTGTCTAGACAAGCCAAAGTAAAGAAACAATATATCTATATCCCACAAGTAAACACAGGAACAAAGGGAAAGCAGCTTAGCAAAGCAATTCCTTCTTGCAAAAACCAAGTCACTAAGAACCCAAACCAGGCCAGCCAGCTCAGGTTTTTATTCTGACACAGGTGATGCCTGTATCTTTTCCATATCAGCTGGGGTCCAATCTCACAGGCTCTCCCAATTGGCTAGTTTTTAAAAAATCATGTAAAGAGAATGAAGGAAAGAGGAAAGGAGTCTGCTAAGGAGGCTGTCAAATTTAGGAGGGTTGTGGAGGGGTTGCCTTTGTATAAACAAATAAACGATTTGCATAGAAATTTTACAAGGTGGGAGAGATGAGAGGTGTGGGAGATTTGCAGAATTTTGGCCCTCGGTAGGCTGTCTACCTCTGATAGAAAAAAGACATTTTCCTCTCACAAATAGCAAGAAACCCCAGGCAAAGAAAGCCCTGATGTCCCATTTCTTAGGAGCTTCTCAGGCTAGCTGGTAACATACAGGATCTCTAATGACCTGATGTGATGATCTTTATACACAAAAACATTTGTGTTTTCTAATAGAAAGAGGATAAGAGGAAGTGGGGTGCAGAACAAAGTCTAGGGAACAATTCCAATAATGTTAACAGAAAACTGTTACTAAGTATTTTAAGCACAATGTGTCAAACTCTGAAAAAACGTTCCCCAAGGAGTGCAGACATCAGGCAGCAAAGACTGGCAGAAGTTTTTTTCTAAATTTCTCTATTTGTTACAGGGTTTATTATTGCCACACCAACTTAGAAAATCTTTATAGGAAGCAGGTGTAGAGGTGCATGCCTGTAGTCCAGTACTCAGGAGACAGAAACAAGATCTGAGTTTGAGAGCAGCCAGGGTTATACAATGAAACTCTGACTTTAGAAAAACAAAAACAAACAAAAAACTTTAAAGCTGTGATTCTAACCTTCCTGATGCAGCAGCCCTTTAATACAGTTCTCACGTTGTGGTGACCCCCAGCCATAACATTATTTTATTGTTACTTTATAACTGTCATCTTGCTACTGTTATGAGTCATAATGTAAACATCTGGCATGTTACCCTTATGGAGGTCACAAGCCCCAGGTTGAGAACTGCTGCTTTAAAAGACTGCCACCATTCAAAGCTCTCTTTCACAGCTCACCAAGCAGTATACCATGCAAATAGCCAAATGGTTAAGCAACATCTTAGTGGTTTCTACCTAGCCCCAAACCAAAGGATAAACCTGTCAGGCCAGCTTTATCACTAGAACAAAAGAAAGACAAATAACCACGAAATACTTAGACCAGAATTACAGAAAAGAAGGAAGAAGAGCGCAGAGGGAGTCAGGACCACCCAACAACATCCAAACTCTCAGCTCAGGACCCCACTGCTTTCCAAAAGCAGGGAACAAAACAGATCATTTGCAATTAGCAATGTTTAAAAAAAAAATCATCAGAGAAAACTGTACACACTACAGATTTTTTTTTTTTGCAAAACTTTTCTTGGCATATTTATTTTTACATACAGGCATGTCATGAGATCTACAGACAAAGATTTCTTGATGAGTCTCAGTTTTAAAGAGTATTTTTAAAAACAAGCGCCTTTTAAACTGCCTATCATGAAGTATTTCCATATATTTTTTACGCAAGCACGGTAATAGCAACTGTAACATTAAAAACATCAACAGATGGCTAATCCTACCTTAAAATCTCTCATTCAAATCCCAATTCGCCTTGAGTCAGTGCTACGGTTCTGTGCAGTTATGAATAATATCTAGCAGAGGCAGCGGCAGCGGCAGCCAACAAGCACAGCTGCCCAGCTGCCTGCACCCAGCCTAAGATGCTATAAGCATCACACTGCCTGTTGTCTCCACAGGACTTCACAGCCATAGAGGCATGTGTAGAGTATAAAAAAGATGTGGTATGTTCACCAGCAGTCAGAAGTACACACAGCTCTCTCCAATACAAGATGCAGAACTAAGCCCTATACACGCAGACATACACACATCAGATTTGGCCCTGGAATGGAATTTCTGGGGAAAATGTCCATTCCTAAAATATTTTCTCTACATAATACTGCCTGGAGCAAATATCTGGTGGAAAAAAATTAACA
>JADRCD010232054.1:0-17405 GCA_019843815.1 Montemys delectorum | reverse complement strand
ACACACACACACACACACACACACACACACACACACACACACACACATACACACACTAACTTGGAGGTCAATTTGATGACCTATTTTCTCAGTTGAGAATCTCTCTTCCAAGATGACCCTAGTTTATGTACCATTAATAAAAACCTAACTTTTCTAGTACTACTTGATTTTAGCTACAAAATGTGGACTAAATTAGGAACCTGTTCATTGTAGAAATCACACTGACAGGTTAGGTAATGATTGTAAGCTCTAACATTTTACAGTAGCTATATGATTTTTATATAAAAAGTTCCACTGTAATGGAAAGATGCTGAAGGATAAAAAATTCTAATGAAATAAAGGAAATGGGCAAATGTGCCAAATTAATTTTCAATGCAATCTGCATAAAAATTCAATGTTTTATTTTCTGTTATTTCTGAAAAAAATATATATACATGTGTACAACATATATTTTTGTGTGTGACTATACATATAATTTTATTTCTGGCAAGCATTCATAGATAAAACATAGTTAAGAGATTAAACTATTATTAAATATATTCTGAATACTTGAAAATTATGCTTTTATTTTATATGGGTGTTAACAAAACAATTTTTATAAATTTTAAGAATCCAGTACAACAAATTGCTCTGTTGAAATGAAGACTCACTTGAGGTCTATAAATCATAGAAATCTGTTGGTTATAATATGCTGGACTGAATGGGTGGGACACTTTATTAAGAACTTGTAGAGATTAAAATAATGAGACTTGATTTTTAGAAGTAAAATAATGAGAATAATTATATCTATGATAATAAACCTCATTGTACACCTATTAGAGGCTTGGGCAACTACTCTTCTCCTACTCTCCAAAGACAATTAATTGACTGACAGTTAATGAATACTCACTAGGATTATCTCAAGGAGAAAGCAAAAGCATCCACACATCTTGAACTTCTTATTAATATTCTTTTCTCCTCTCCTACCTTTACAGTCAGAATGGTAAAGGAACCTGTATGATGAGCCATCTGATCTTTCTCATTCAATGATAGGTACCAGGTGAATGATATACAGAGGCTGTGTTGTTGTTTTAGTTTTCACTTGTACACAGAGGTAGTTGTTACCAGAAGAGAAAATTGCTTCAACTACACATATTTGGTCTGTATGTGTATTTGTGTGGTTAAAGAGACAATTTAATGGTGAGACGGATTGAGGTGCGAAGGACTTTGCATTAAGCCTGAATTTGATATCTGGAGCCCACATGGTGGATTGAGGGAGATGACTGTTATAAGTTGTTCTATGACCAATGTAAATGTCCCTTAGTGCCTCCTTGCACCCTCATCACACAATAAATAAATGTAAATTAAAGTACATTTAAATGAAATTTAAAATAAATTGAGACAGATCACACTAGGTTGATGTTGTTCAGTAGACAAATCTCAGATGACAATGCACATGAAATTAATTAAGATGTGAGATTCAGAAATCATAATTTAAACAAATTTTTATAATAAAGATGTATTATGATGATAGAGACATAAAGCTGAGAGCGTAGAAAATAAAGTGACATTTGAATTGAGTCATTTGCATACTTACATTTCACATAATTTCTTTACTCCTTTTCTTTTTTCATCTTTTTTTAAATAGGGGTCTTTCAAACTAACATGCCACCTTTATCTGTTCACTAAAAGCCTTTCTTTTTTGTTCTATCTATAAATATTTTACATAATGAACATTATTAAAAGTCTATGTTGATGTTGAGCAAGGGGAGGGGGAGGGAACAGGGGTTTGTTTTTGTTGTTTCTTTGTTTTTTTGTTTTTTGCTTTTTGTTTTTTGTTTTTGTTTTTGGAGGGGAAACTGGGAAAGGAGAAATAATATGACATGTAATAAAGAAAATATCTAATAAAAAAAGTCTATGTTGTTCTGAGAGGCTGACATAGCATAGTTGTCAACAAACAGCTGACAAGGATAGATGCAGATATTTACATCCAAACATTGGACTGAAGTTATGAACTCTGTTGTTGAATTAGGGAAAGCATTGAAGAAGACGAGAAGGAAAGTAACCCCATAGAAAGACTGGATGTCTGAACTAACCCACACCCCTGAGAACTCTCGTATACTGAGCCACCAATCCAACGAGGCAGCATACAAAAGCTGGTAAGAAGCCCTGAGACACATCTACAGCAGAGGACTGCCTGGTCTGGTCTCAGTAGGAGAAGATGTACCTATCCCTTGAGAAACTTGAGGTCCCATGAAGTAGGGAGGCCTGGGGTGGGGACATCCTCTTGGAGGCAGATGAGAGGAGGAATGGAATAAAGAACTGAGGGAGGGTGAACCAGGAGGGGAACGTTGACTGAACTAAAAAAAAAGTAATAAAATATGTATTTAAAAATTTATAAAATAACACAAAAAGAACAAACCAAAGAGTATAAGTTGTTGAGTACGAATAAATAAGCTTGCCCTGTTTAATTTTATTTCACACTAACTTAAGCAATGCCAAACATTTGACCCAGTGGGCTCTTTATCTTGAGAGTTTAAAAACAAAACAAAACAAAACAAAACAAAACAAAACAAACAAAGAAAAAAGACATAAGTTAGATCTAGGGAAAACGTGAGTGAATTTCAGAAATGATTCATTATAGTTCACTTAGGAAACAGTGTAGTATGTTAAAAAAATTAAAGTCCACCTACTTCTAACCTAAGCCAGCTTTAAATACTGAAGCTATAATTGAGATGAAAATAAGTGTATATAACAAAGTAAATAAAGCCATTACTGTTTAGTATATGCTTCCAGTTTCATGTCCCTTTTCTCTGAAGAAGAGATTTAGAACCTTTGCAGTATAGTTTCTCAAAATATAATTCTAACTCAACTACATTTTCAACTATATCAAAATAGGCAGAGTCCAGCGCTTTTGATTCAGTCTGGCTTTATTATACAATTTATAATTTCCAATGACTCCAGTAACAAAACTGTGTAGATATGTTTTATTTTACAAAGTAATTTCATATTGTACATGCAGTTCTTGCACATTATCTTTACTAATATTGAATGGAGATTATATTTGTTGAACTTTAAAAATTTAGTTTTGATAAAGGAGAAATGATTCTCATGGCTTTTCCCTAATGTTTTCCCGCTAAACCATAACCTTCTCTTTCATAAAAACTAGTGTCTTTTAATGTTTTCCAAGGAATGCCACATGCCATATACTGGAGGAAACAAAAGTAGCTCTCATGTATGGAGTATTAATAACATTAACTTTTTCTAAATACCTTGGTATTGGAAATTTTATTTCAATAAAAGTCACTTCTAATTTGCAGTTAAGTTAAAGAAAGTATTACCAAAGCCATAGGAATGTAAATGCAAAACCAAAAGAGAAGCTTTATCGTGAAGTTAGTGAGTTAACTCACACAACTGTGAGTACAGAGCAGAGATAGAGGTGGTGAGGTGAGATCCTGGAGTGAAGGAAAGGATGAAGGAGGGAGGGGAAAGGGAAAAGGAGAGGAAGTGTGAGAGGAAGAGAGGAAGAAGACAAAGGTAATTCTTAGAAATTATTTAGAAGATACAGTAAGTTTTGGTTTCCAAGACACTGCATGTCAAAAAAGATGGCCTTTTAACAGAGATCTAAATTACTGGAATGTGAAATCTATTAATGTGCTGGGCAGTGGTGGCGCACACCTTTAATCCCAGCACTTCGGAGGCAGAGGCAGGTGGATTTCCGAGTTCGAGGCCAGCCTGGTCTACAGAGTGAGTTCCAGGACAGCCAGAGCTACACAGAGAAACCCTGTTTTGAAAAACCGAAAAAAAAATCTATTAATGTATGTAATGATGTTGAAGTAGTATTCTAGAATATCAATCCCCATGCTTTCTGTGCTTTCTGAAACTACATGCAAAGATTTAACTAGACAGATTTCCTTTGCTAGAAAACTATATGCATAGATTTAACTAGACAAATTAACCTTGGTAATACACATATTTTTAAATGGTAATTTTTTGCTCAAAATGAAATAATCATGTAGTATTTACCATATCCAATGCTTTCAGGGTTTTGGTTCATGGTAGGCTTCAATTGCAACAGTTTGGAATCATTTATATTTCACAACAGTTTTGCAAAGAAGCATCTAGTTTATAAATGCCAAATTAACTACTCAAATACAGATTTGCAGTACAACATTCTTGGTATCAATCTCCAGGAAGTGGCACAGCTTTTCAATGTCTAATTTCCTAACATCAAAGTCTATATTATCAGGTCCTGGGAGATCCAATCCTCAATGTTCATGCATAGGTCTTAAATCTAGTTTCTAAAGTACTCTAATCTTCCTATGAATTATCACTCTAACCTTATTTTGTATCTCTCTTTGCTATCACTTTTTTCAGTAGTCTCTAGAGATATTAACTGTTCCTCAAAATAATTAAAAATTTCACCAACAGAAGACGATGCGAATGTTCTTTATACAAGCTAAGGAAATCCTGCAGTGATATATCCATTTGTCCCAGAATATCTTTCAACTTATACTATTATCAGAAACTTATCCCTACTTATTCAGAGAAATCTTAAAGGAGTAGATTCTCAATGTAATAGTTTGGAAAAATGTTATGTGAAAATATTGTGCTTCAACATAAATGTCCTATATTCTCACTGACAAGATGAGATTTTATCTCTTTATTCCTATAGGTTTTGTTATTTACCATTCTTCTCTATTCTTTTTGTTTCTTCTTAAAGCCAATGTAGCATATTGACTTGTTAGCTTGAATCACATTGTATCACTGATCCTTTCTATGATGAAGTCTTGCCACCCGAAGCCTAGTGGCATTTCCCAGTTTCATTTCATTATCACAGAATGACAGTATCATTCGTGTCACTACTTAATGCTGGCATTTCCCACTTTCTTATTTGCATCACACTTCCTTCCTGCCCTTATGGCAAACTCACAGAAGCTGATGCATTAAATGAATTTGGGATCCTAGGGATCATTTACTAATTTTGACTTTCCAAACTACTCTCAAATAGAATATACACTGCTTGTGTGAAATATAATAGCAATCACACTAAAAATAATCATGTTTGAAACTATAGTCTTGAGTGTTTAGAACTCAAAAGTATCTGAGCTTATATTTGTTGTAAATGTTTATTAAATCTGAGTCCAAAGGATTCTATTCCTATTTGCTCTGAATATAGTTTAAATATTACAACAGAGAGAAGAATACTGAAATAGTGAATGAGTAAACTAAAAAGAACTCGTAAACCATGATAAGATAGATGAATGTAATGTCAATGGTAATTCATAAAATTTAAGAGACATGAACTAAAACTGTTACTTCCAGACAGGTTAAAAGCTGAATGTGGTACACTGAAAGACACTCTTTACCTGAAAAATGTAGCACCATATTCTTGCAAATGAACAAATAAATAAATGTTACAAAATGAGCCATTTGTCATTTATAGACCACAAAGTAGAAGTCAATTTGGGTATCTTTAGCTCAACTCTGTGTACTATGAAATAGACAATGTTTCCTCTCTCTCTCTCTCTCTCTCTCTCTCTCTCTCTCTCTCTCTCTCTCTCTCTCTCTGTCCCCCCTCTCTGGATTAAGATATTATGTCTCTGTAAGATTGAAGAGGAAGAAAAACTTGTTTGTACTCATAAGGTAAATCCAGGTCCTTCATGTAAGTATATCTACCTTGGAAGCAGAATACAGTTTGATTTTATCAAAACTTATTATTATAGTTCAAAAATTAATACTGAAAATCCAAAGACAGGAAAGAAACGAATACTGTGAAGAAGGAATGTGTAAAGGGGAAAGGGGAAGGAGGAAACAAAAATAGAGGAGAAGGAAGAGAGGCAAATGACATGGCTTTGTAATAAACGTTTGAGCTTGAGTTGTCACTTGTCTGCATTAGAGAACTCAATATGACTTTTGTGAATAAAATTATGAGCAGACTGCTTCCCAGTGGGTTTGCCAGGATAAATCATCTGCAAAATGTACCCCTAGATAAATAAATTAGTTAACCTGTTGAACAGAATAGCTTACTGTTATCCATCTGGATGACAAATAGAGCCAAAAGTATTTTTGGGACAATATAAATTGAGTCCTCTCTCTCTCTCTCTTTTTTTTTTTAAAGAATCAAGCTGGGGGAAGCTGGAAGAACTTTCTTTCGGAGGTTTCATTTAATTTCAAGATGGAGACTGCTGGAAGCAAGAAGCGAAGTGCAGAAGAGCAGAGGGAAGAGGTGGAATGGCAGATGTCTAGTCAACCGAGCACGTCTTCTACAAAGACTAAAGCAACGGGGAAAAGACAGAAAAAGTCAGAGAACGATAACAACGGTTGTAAACTAAAGGAGGAAAAAATACAAGAGGCGGAGACTCCAGGACCCATTCGTAGGAAGGTACCAGTTCCTCCTCTTCCAAAATATCTGCCTGCAGTGAACCTGATTCATCAAGATGTTTTGCGGTCGTGGTGCCAGCAGAAGCGGCTAAGCAGCAAAGGCCAGAAATTAGAGGCTTATAAACGACTTCTTGCAAAGGCTTTCCCAGAACAAATGCTCGAGTTGAAGAATGTTCCTGACTCAGCCAAAGAGGCCAGGTTGAAGACATCTCACAAAAAAATGAAGACCAAACCAGGGGAGGAGTCTCAGGTGACAGTTCCCCTTGAAATCATCCCTGTACCAGAGGATCAGATACCTGCCCTCGTTGATCCTCCTATGCTCTATGAGGAAGTCAGCACCACGGTGGTGACGACACCTGCCAGTGAGGCAGTGTTGGCATCTTGGGCCAGAATTGCATCCAGTGCTAAGAAATTCGAGACCGTGCCGGCCAGTGCATCCTCAGAAGTCAAAGGGGAAATGTGGTGTGTGGTTCATGGGACAAGCCTTCCCGGGAACTCACGCGGTTGGGTTCGGCTACAGTTCCATGCTGGACAAGCCTGGGTACCCGATAAGAAAGGGAAAGCAGTTGCCCTCTTCCTGCTTCCGGCCTGCACATTTCCACCCCCACACCTAGAGGACAACATGCTGTGCCCCAAGTGTGTTCATAAGAACAAGGTCTTAACTAAGAGCCTCGAAGGATAAAGGACAGATCTCTTACGTTTGAGCTAGCTGCTGGCGTCACTCACCCTTGTGGTGTGATCGCAGAACTGCAGCTGACACTGAGACTGATGGGCATCCACATCTCTGCCTTTGAAGGTGCCTTTCTCACCCAGAAATTATAGGATAGTGTAAGTTAGTTGATGCTTAAGGACAAGCAGTTTAGAAAAAGCCACTGAAGCCACCTCTGCTCATCATGATGACTGAATACTGGGAGTGGCCTCTTACTCTTGTGTGAAGATAAAAAAGTATCCTATATGTTTCACTGCAGGTAGGTACTGGGACAGGAATGTGACATCTCCAGATACAACAGTGGCTAGTCCTGTCACCAAGCAACTGGATCATAGCCAGTCAGCGGTCAATTGTAAAGACTTAGCTTATATACCTATAGCCTGTGCATGCCCTCTTCCCTGGGTTGTAGTGTGTTAGTAGTGTTTAATACTTGGGCTTGTTTTCTGCTTTTGTAAAATATTACACTAAATCTGACTTGTGAAAAAAAAAAAAAAAAGAATCAAGCTGGGAATCTCAGTTGAATCTTCAGGTCAGAAATGGAGTATATGAAACACCACTGCATTGAGTCTCAGTGATGGAAGGATATAACCCACATATTTGGAATTGTATACAATACACGATGCCACTTCCTTTGAAATATACTTTATAAAATCATCATTTCTCAATTCCTTTATTTGCCCAGGTAGCACTTTTGGTACCTTTGTGTTTAGTTGATACTTACTGGATCAGCAGTAGTGATGTAGTTCGAATGCAAAATGCCCCTCAGAGGCTGAGAAGCTTAAACATTTGGCCCAATTGGTACTACCTCTCGGGAAATTGGTGGAACCAATAGGTGATGCAACCGCTCAGGAAGAAGGGGATCACTGGGCACCCAACCTGAGGTTTCATATCCCAGTCCTACTTTATGCCCTTACTCTATTTCTTACGCAGATGTGACTGGTCAGCTTGATCCTTCAGCTGTTAAGCCTTCCCAGTCCACTGCCATAACCCTCTACCATGGCTTTGTTCTCTGAATTGCTTAGCGATAGTATCTTATCAGTTTGCTGAGAAAATAATGAAAAATCCTGTCATTCTATATGAATTGATATGATGTGCTATGAGATAAAGTTCATTAGAGAAGATCCTTCACCAACCCATAGGTTATTTTGTAATATTAATTGTGTTAAGAGAGTAGAAATTTCCTTTTATTAGTAAATTATGACACTATACTCATGATACTTATATAAAACTTGCATAAATTCAATGCATTTTAAAAAATTAATGTAGAAAGACTATTTTATTCACTTTTCTTTTTCCCATTTATGATTCAATCAATTTGTAAGTACATGCCACATGTAGAAAACATACATGGAATTTGTTGAAATATATAAATAGTTGTTGCAAAATACCTTTTACTCCCCATAGTATATCTATGGAATGGTTAGAGGCCTAGAAACTCCACGTGATTCATAGATGATATGAGATAAAAAGTCTTTTTTTTTTCAGTGCACAGAAATAGAAAATCAAATAAAAATAAAAACCATGGTTAGGTTTTACAAGAATTCCAGCATACAAAACAGGCACATAATTCAAGGAAGACATAGTATTATTTGCTTTGTGTATAGAAAAGACAGAAGTGAAACGGGAGTGAGAAAAGATAATGACTGTAGATGCATCCAAGATGTTTTGAAAATTCACATTTTCCATCAACTGTTACTCCCCAGAAGGGAATAAAAAATAAACAAACAAACACCCTCCCCCCCCAAAAAAAAACCAGTATAATTTCATTATCACTTTGGAGATTACAATTAGAATTTAAAATCTTTAGCTTAATATGACTAATTTTCACCAATCACAAGAGAATAAATATTACTAGCAATCCTGTTATAGGAAACTCTTCCCAAATGACTCTCATCCCAACTACTTTCTCACCTCCACCTCCTGATTTCAGCAGCCGCTCACAGTATCAAATTAGAAAACACTAAGTGTGAAACCAGAGGGAAACCATTACTAAGATAATGTTTCCTAACTGCTACACATTCCACTGTTCTTGTCAATAGAATCAAGAGGCTGACAAGCAGTGAACAATGAATCCAGAATCAATAGAATACCATATGCTTCTGGGAGAGGTTGCAATTACTGCCTTGGAAAGCACTCTAGCAAAATTTCAATATTAAGTCAATGGTCTAAAGGCCTCTATTTAGATGCATGTTATACCAGCTAAAATGGGGAATGATATTTTAAGTTGATTCTTATGACAGGCTAATGTGTATGTATGGGGCTGGCTACTGTAAGAGATGTAAAATCTAGGAAGTAAACCAGCCAGCTCTCAAACCGCTTCTCAGGAAATGATATTTATAGCATGCAAATGAAATGAAACAAACCTCCATGTCCTAACAAAGTATTGTTTTGTATTTGTCTTGTCCATCCATCTCGTGATTTATAAAGTACTATAATTATACCCTTTATAATTCTACTTATTGAATAATGCAAAAGAAATCATATGCTACCCTTCTGGTTGGAGAAAAAATAGTCTATCTTCATAAAAAGGTTGTGGGACATTATATTAATGGATTCTGTTTCTCTTTCTAATAGCAGCAGTCTATATTTAATAGCCCAGAGGACCAGTTAATCCTGTTAACATGGTAATTTCATGTGTCTGTCTAGATTATAACTCCCCAGAAGACATGAATGGCATAATCCTACTAATTTCAAACTAACAAAAAGAGAAAATAAAATACGTTTTATATATGTGCTTATCAGAAAATTGCTGAGATACATTTCTGAGTATTTTTATTTTTGGCAGAAGTGTCAATTGAATCCTAAGGCATGTCATACTCAATACTCTGTGCCTTGGAGAAAGGTTATTCTGACACTTAGGTGAAAAGAGAAGCAGGCTGAGTTAACACTGATGGTGCTGATGGCATAGTCCATGGTGAGTTCCTGTCAGCCCTCTGTGATAGGAAAGTAACAATTTGGTGTTTCAGGTGAAGAAAGCACAGCAAAGCAGATTGAAGCTCTTAAAAAATAAAATACTTTGACTTGCATGGTAAGATAGTAGGGTGAAAAAGGAGAAACTACCATTGCATTGACATTCTCTAATAACAGGAGGTTATTAATTTCTAGTCATTTGTATAGAGTCAAGTGACAATTTTTAGTTAATTTAAGGTACAGATTATAACCTAACGGAGAAAGGGGGAGAGGGAGTTTCTGCCCTAGATAAAGCTGAATATGTCATGGTGTCTACAACTTATCAGTTGTGATATATTTGTGTAAGTTGTTTTATGGTTTGGTCTTATTGTCTATGTATTCGTAAATTATTAACTCTTATTAGAACACGATTTACTAGAGAACAAGCAACAACTGCACTCTCATCAGTAAATAAAGGAGAGGATTAAAGGAAAGGGTAAAATGGATATGAGCTTTTATTTATTGGGATGTAATTATTTTTTCTTATATCTTATTATGTAAGAAATTCTGGCAATAGCAAAATACAGATGTTTTTGTTCAGGTACTGATCAGCATGTGTAGAAGTTTCCAGAATATCTTTTATTAATCTGCCATTTTTGGTAATGTCTTCAATAAGCAAAGCCAATGTATTAACTGTTATGTTACTTTTTCATATAGCTATTGCCCAGAAACTCAAAAGCATGGTATATTATGAGTGTATTTGTCAGGCTGCTGAGCTATAGCAAGTTGGAAGAGGAGACATGAATATTTAAATAGATGGGGGAGTGTGCTTAATGAATATTTACTATATTAGGAGTTTGTCAAAGCAAGAAATGCTTGTAGGGAAAAATGAAAGACTATCCAACTTCTGATGATAAAGTTTGGTTGTAGAAGCTGATCTGGCTGAATCCAGGGTAGACCCCATATGTCTAACAGACTACTTGTCCGCCATTTGTATCTGCATAATTAGGTCATTTGGTAATAAAACAAAGGAAGGTATTGACAATGATAAGAAATTATAAGAAAATTTTAATCATTGAAAATCGTTACGTACTCAGGTGTTTCGAAAGAGAATGCCCCCCCCCATAGGCACAAACATTTGATTCTTTTTTTCCAGTTGTGCTAAAATGACTAGAAAGTGTGACTTTGTTAGAGGATGTATGATACTGGGTGTGGGCTTGCCAGATTCAGTCTTGCTCTCTGTGACTGTGGCCTGTGATGGTGATGTAAGCACTCAATGCCATTCCTGCCAGCTTGCCACCAGGCTCCCAACCATGAAGGTTATAAACTAACTCTGAAGCTATAAGCAAGCCACAGTTAAATGCTTAAAAAATAAGTTGCCTTGGCCATGATATTTTATCCCAGGAACAGAGCGGTAACTAATACACTAAGTCAATAGGTACAGTAGATAGAGGGTGTGAATGTGGCCGCTATATACTGGTTGGAAGAAGGGAACACTGGCCTGGATAAATGGCTGCTTCTTGACTTTTCTCATGTTGGTTTCACTATACTGCTTGGTGATTGTGAGACATATGTGTCAAAACCTTTTAGGTTAAAGCAAAACAATAATAAAATATTACAGAACACATAACACAAAACACGTGGTGTTTGATCAAGTAAATTATCAATGGATTTAACAGAACTAAAAATATTTGAAAAAAAACAGAGAAAACAATGTCTGAAAGGTGAATCACAAATGAAATATATTTAATTATTGTAATTCATTGTTAGGTTAGAGTAAGCGTAATTTAAAAAACCAATGGTTTACAAACAAATTAATACAAAATGTTAACTAAAACTTTCTAATCTGAATTTGAATAGTCATTCTACTATAAAGTGTTCCAAATGAAGGAAAAGCTATCTTTTATTTAAAGGATAATTTTAGCTTTTCTTATCTGAGTTATAATCCTTTGGCTCAAATATTAATTTTTGGATTAGTCGACGCTCACTTGACTTATAGTTTTTCCATTGGTTTCCTTCATCTAATTTATTGGTTTTGTTAAGTGAGTATATAGTGCAAGTAGATGAGGGAATTAAAAAAAATGGTGTGGGGTTAAAATAAATAGAAGAATGAATACACTGTGTAATTTGTATGGGTTAAAATAAATAGAAGAACTGTGTGATTTGGAGCTAATCCATTTTCGCAGTGTTTAAAACTTGAAATGTTAATTTTCTCTGTTGTTAAATATTTACCATGTAGCTGAAAATGAGATTAGTGAACAAAAAAATAATTAGATGAGTCAAATAAACCAAGTATGTACAAGGCTTATCATTACTCATTTGGAGTGAATTTAATATAGTTCTAGATCATAAGACTGTTACACAGCACAAGAACATATATTCAGTGACTAAATGTTTACTCACATTATGTGATGCTTTTACATGAGGTACAGAGTAGCTGATGTGAATAATACATCTGACATTTATTAATGCTGACCTCTCAGAATATATATAGATTCTCATGGTTACTTACGTTCACATTTGCAAAAGTTCTATAATGAAAAACAAACATTATATAGGAAACTAAAGATATTAAAACTAACTTCTATTTTCTTATTTGTCTAATCTCACTAGAACACACACAATAACTACTAAAAACTATGTATTTAATGCTTTATGTAGGATATATTACTACAATGAATATCATGAAAGTTCAATATAATGTATTTGAAATTTTTATCCATATAGATTCAATAAGATAAAATCAAAGTATATTACTGTCCTTTTGTGATTTGATTGCTATGAGAGCCATTAAATTATTAATAATTATTTTATTAGGGTTATTATTTTCATCAAGCACCATTTAATTTATATGAATTGATCTTTGTTATATTTGACAGGCAAAAGTAAGCATTTTTATTCCTTTAATGATGCGCATCAAAAACATCATTACAGTGTTAGGAAACTTCCATGAGACTTGATCTTTTCTCTAAAGCAAATAGGTCATTAAGCTTCCTTTAAAAATCTTTAAAGGTTCAGAAATGAAAAAAACTTAATAATCACTTTATAGAAGTACGTATTGTTTTAGAATCTGATTTCATCTCACTTTAGAAAACAACTTCAAAAGGAGAATCTGAATTTCACAAAGCTTGAGTGATTTATATGATCACTTGCCATTTAACCCTTGGAAATTTAACCAGAGAATGATACTATTCCTGAGACAACATTTATCTCTGTCGCTCTGCAGAATATAGCCTTAAGGCATTCAAACATTGCTTTCTCCGAACAAACAAACAAAAAAGGTTGAAAAGAAAAACTAAAATCCTGACCATATTATGTAAAATAGAAAAAAGAAGTCATCTTAAAATTCAGATTAGGGTACCGTTGAAAATGGCTATCTTGTCTTAAAGGTGATTCTTAAGCATAGATATATAGAATTTGAAAGGGGAACTTTGTAAGTGAATGCTTGTGATGGTAGTTGCACCATCTAATATACAGTACATAGCACCTGGCACGTATATCCTAATGGTGAGTGATCAAGTGATCCCGATTGCGAATGGCCATTTACGGGTATGAAATTGCAAAAATACAATACCAAGTTGAAAGCAGAAGGAATGCATTAATATTTCCAGACATGAAAACCCTGGTAGTTTTGTTTGTATATGCATTCCAGGATAGTAGCTTTGCTCAATACCATTTTTTTTTTTAATTCCCTCATCTACTTGCACTATATACTCACTTAACAAAACCAATAAAGTAGATGAAGGAATGCATTAATATTTACAGACATGTAAACAATGGTAGTTTTGTATATGCATTCCAGGAGAGTAGTGTTGCTCAATATTTAAAAGGAAAGTAGGTGGGACCTTTTAAAACATTGTATCATAGTAAAATTATTATACAGGCAAGCTAGAATGCTTGATTTTTTTTTCACTTGCAAATTTCCACCTAAAATTTAGTCATGTAGCAAGCAGGTGCTAACTAACTAAACTGCAGAAAGCACTGGTCATTATGCTCTAGACTTGGAGTCTGCATATACGTAATTGTCATGAATGCCAGCTTCACCAGCTTCCAACAATGAGTATAGATTGTCTTTTCCGCCTTTAGGAGTGGAAAAGGCATGGACTGCTTGCTCAGTAGTATCCATTGCCTCATGCTCCATGTTATGTTTACAGCTAGAAGAATTCTTATTCTAATGGAGCAAGTAGCGTTACCTGGCATTTGAATTTTCAAGAGCACAGTGTTAGAATGTGTGGTGGTTTGAATGGACTCATAGATGTGAAACGCTTCCTCAACAGGAAGAAGCTCTACTGGGAAGTGTGGCCTTGTGTGGTCATGTTGGAGAAAGTGTGTCAACAGGAGAGGGCTTTGGAGTTCAAATTCTCTAGTCAGGTCCAGTCTCTCTCTCTCTCTCTCTCTCTCTCTCTCTCTCTCTCTCTCTCTCTCTCTCTCTCTCTCTCTCTCTCTCACCCTCCATCTCTCCACTCTCCCCTCTCTCTCCTCTCTCTCCTGTCACTCCTCTCTCTCTTCTCCCCCTCTGTCTCTGTCTACGTCTCTCTCTTTCCTTTCTGCTTTCAGATCCAGATGTAGAACTCTCAGCTATTCTACAGCACTATGTCTGCCTGCATGTTGGCATGCTTTCCACTATGAAAATAATGGACTAAACCTCTTATCAATAAGCCAGTCTCAATTAAATATAATAGTCACCATGGTCATGGTGTCTCTTCACAGCAATAGAACATTGAGTAAGTCAGAAACTGGTACCAGGGACTAGGGTATTTCTGTGACAGGCCTGACATGTTTTCTATTAGTAGAACGAGGACTTTGAGACTTTAAATTAGAAAAGCTCTTGAGTAATTTAAGGAGGGTTTAATGAGCCATACTAGTAGGAGCATGGAGATAATGCTGCTGACAGCAACGTAGATCATAACTATCCAGCTCAAGAGGTTTCTGAAGAGAGGACTATTAGTAAGTGGCCTAGACACTATTCTTGTGACGTTTGGTGAAAAATGTGGCTACTTTTTGTTCTTGTTCACAATATTTGTTTTTGGCTAAATTGAAGTGTTTTGGATTAATGGAGTTGGCCAAGGATATTTTAAAACACCGTAGTATTAACTGTTTATATGGATTTTGGTGGCCAGTCTTATGCAGATCTATAAGAAACAGGAATAAGCTGAACAAGGAAAAAATACCAAGTGTACAGTATTTAGGGATAAAGAAAGCATGAGGAAGTATAATGGAGCTAGGCCCAACTGAAGGAGATAAAATGTTTAAATGTAATTAAGGGAGTGGTGGTGTCCTCAGGATACCCCACCAGCCAAGCTTGCATCCCAGCACTCAGAGGCTGATTGATCTCTGAGCTCAAGGCCAGCCTGATCTACACAGGGAAGTACAAAACAGCTAAGTTTTAGTAGCAAAGGAAAGCAGAGATAACAGAAAAAGTATTTGAGTGAGGGGCTGCATGTTCCTGCCGTAGCAAGCAGAAGAATTTGGCAGCTTTAGTCACATGGTTATGGCTTTGGGGTAAGGGATGTAAGGGAGAGGTTACCGAATCTCCTTCTGTGGTTAAGGAAAGTTGCTGAGCCCAGACATGTGTCAGAGCTGTCCCTCCATAGAGAGAAGCTTTAGTGTGATGCTATAAAGGTAAAGGCTGCATCACCTTGGAGATCACCAAGATGTTGGAGTTGCCGCAGTTGTGGGATATCTGCCAAGGATAGCTGCTAACAGAGTATAGAATCAACCGAAGAGGAAAAAAAAATGTGTTGCATTGACCAAGCCAGGTCAGTAAACAGGGTCTAGAGCGCAGAAGTGAGGATTGAAAAGGAAAAGGACAATTAGATAAACATTATAACCTGACTCCAGCCAGTGCTGAGGCTGAATTGGCTTTAATTTTTCCCATCCAGCTTTTCTACCATTCTAGGTACTAGCAGAGAACAGGGTCAGTTCTCAGATCAAAGACAAAGTGATTAAACAAGGCAAAGAACAAAGAGATCACACCAGGTAATATTCAAACAAAGCAGTAAGGCAAGTCCCCAGAGTCTCTGGGTCTGGGGGCTTATCGGGATTAACAAGACAAAAAGGAAGTCACACAGTCCTTGGCTATGTTCACCTCGATCCTTGCAGTAGCCCAAATGTGAGTATTCTCATCTGACCCTACTTCTTCCTCCAAAGCCCAGAGACAAGTACTTGCCAAATTTCTATAAGCAGCAAATTGCTATAAGCAGCATCAAAAGCTATCCACATTGCATTCAGCAATGAAGAAAGAAGTGGGGATCTCAAGAGCTCTTTGACATCAGTTTGGAGTTTGCCCATCTGGTGTTTGGTCTTGCTTTGTTGTCCTACTTCCTTACTAGGTTCCCTTTCCTTCATTTTGGAATGGTATTGTATATTTTGTGCCATTATCTGTTAGAAGTCTGTGATCCACCTTTTGATATTGTTTTACAGGGCATTGTTGGCATCAGGGCCTCTGAAATCTGTGATGTCACGTAGGTGGGCCTCACAGACCTGTTGCCAAGGCAACAGCCACTATATTCCCAGAATCCATACATATGGGGAATGCTCCTCCCTTGCTCTCTCCCAATTAAATCTCTTACACGTGGAACTGTTTGGGCCTAGTGTGCGTTGGTGCCTGACAAGAGCTGCCATTCTAACACATCAGGCATCACAGGCAAGAGATTGATGTGACTTCAAAGAGACACTGAAGTTTAAACTTTTAAAACATTGTTGAAACTATGATAGAGTACAGGTACTTTTGAAGGTGCACTGAATTCAGCTTTGAATTATGATATAGCAAAAAGCCTATGATGGCCAGGGAACTCAATGGTGTGGTTTGAATATGAATGGTTTCTATTGCCTCATAAATTTGAATGCTTGATCACCAGAGAATAGCGCTATTAGGTATAGACTTGTTGGAGTGTGTGTAGCCTTGTTGAAGAAAGTAACAAAGGTGATCTAACTTGTGAACCGAACCAGTAGCCAGAAAAATTAAATGTTTTCTTTTACAAGAGTTGTTATGTCATATATTATAAGGAAAACCAAGGGTCTGAGTCGAAGAAAGCTATTGGGTGCCCATATTGACCTGAGAAATAAAAATAAAAATAAATTAAAAAAAGAAAACTAAAACCAAACCAAAGCAAAAACTAACATGTCATACTGTGGAGTCTGACATAAAATTACTTTTTTCCAAGATAAAACCTCAGGGACTATTACTTAAATTTTCCCTATCTTAAGTACTCTCCCTGCTAGAACAATTACAGTATGAAGAACTATGACATACATTCTGTCACCTTTTAGAGTGCTTGATATTAAAGTAGACACCATATCTAGATGTTTTTAGCTACCTTTTGCCCTGCTTCTGAAGGCTCCATGTCTTCTGACTCTTTTCCAGGTCCCCAACTTCATTTCCTGTCAATCTCCCTCTCTTTCTCTAGTTAAGCAAAGGTACACTGACAGTTCCTCCCACACA
>JADRCD010232053.1:0-23704 GCA_019843815.1 Montemys delectorum | reverse complement strand
AGAAAGAAAGAAAGAAAGAAAGAAAGAAAGAAAGAAAGAAAGAAAGAAAGAAGGAAACATGAAAGACCAGAAGGAAGAAAGAAGCAGTCATGCAACCCAGTCACTGCAGACTTGGAGCAATGCCTAGTCCACGCTTCAAGTCTGCTGCAGTCTATGTAGCTGTGCTGATGCCAAACCGTGCTCCCTACCATCCTCTGTAGCCTTCCTGAGCATGCCCATTTCCCAGCAAGGATTCTCTCTCTTTTTTTCCCACCTGTTTCTCTCTTCTCTGGGTGGAGACATGCAAGCTTTTAAGTGTATGATAGGAGGATGGACATGGGGAACGATGAGTTCCAAAGCAGTGACTCAAGATCTAAAGGAATTTGAAAGAGAACAAATTTAGTAAGTAAATAAGAAGGGGAAACAGACCACCTTGGGAGTTGCCAGTGGGCCTCCCCTCTCTCACTGAGGGGGATGTGCTATTTGGTGCCTTTTCTTTCTGTGTTTGTTTTCACATTCTACTGTAAATTACTCAACAAGGTATCTTACTGATCCTGAAAAAAAAAATCCTATCCTTAGATTTTCCCATCAAGACAAGAAAATGTGTCCCCAGGGAGACAAAGAACCTTGTTTTCTATTCTCAGGCTCAACTCCTGTGTGGGAGGATAGTCAGCCTGGGTGATGTTGAGGCATAGGACATGTCCACATACAGACTTTTTTCTTGGGGAGTCTCATGGCTTTAGGATATCCAAGAAAACTTCATCTTGAAAGAAATACATGTGTGTTTTCCCCAGATCCCCCCCCCGAAGGGTGAAGCATCAAACTGTACACTGTCTCTTTTAGCAGGGACATTTCTTGGCATTATCTCTCTTGTATTTGTTGCCTTTGGTTTCTGTGTTTCTACTTACATGTGGTGCCTTTATAATTTCAGTATTCACAATGTTCATTGGAACTGGCGATTTGGACCTAAACCATATAATGTTGAGCATTCTCAAGCATATCTGTTTTATACGTAGATTGGCCCATACACACCCTTTTTCTTGGACCATGACTATCATGTGGTAGATGCCTAAGAAAGATATCTGAAAAGAATTAGAGCATTTAATAAAGTGGTCTGTCAGATTCCACAGTTGAAAAGGAAGAACAAGATTACTATTTTGCAAATATTCAAGCGAGCTCAGCATTGTTGGGACAATGGGGAGGTCTTCTTCAGTTCTTAAAGTCTTTCATCATTTCCTGTTCTAAGGCAGTCAAGCTGGGATGGGAAAGCCACCGGCGTTAAGTACATCTTGGAAGGAAAGTACTTGATCTATGGATGGTGGAGAGAGACTCCTGTGGACTTCCTAAAACGATTACTCAGAATATGTGTACATAAAATAAAGATAATTGAACCTACCAAATTTTGTATATCATACCAAGTTAATTGTTGGCACATTTGAGGTAAATCAAATCGAACTTTAAATCCACTGACGACGGACTGATTAATTTGTAAGTCTTTAATTGAGACCCCACGAGGGACCCAACATTGGAAAATGTTGGGATGCAAATCTGAATAAACCCTGACTCTCACCCTCAAAACAATTATAATTCACTGGGGGAGCAGGGGAAGGCTGACATGTGAATATGATATTAAGATCCAAACAGATTGCTATAAAAGAGGTGGTCTCTGGGTGGGGCCAATCTTCAAAACTTGGGGCAAAGTTGGGTAGAGATCCAGAGGGCAGGGCTGACTCCTGTAAGAACCCTGGAGGCAGCTTAGGTCTACCGAAGGAGAGTAGGATGGGGTGCCCCAGGCAAAGGCTGCAGTGTGTGCACAGAATCATGAAATGGCCAAGAGACTGCCAGGCAGTTAAAGGAAACAGAAGTGAGATGAGTGAAACTGGCCCCTCTAATATGGCACTACTCCCTCCACTTTGCCCCAGCACCTTCAGCTATGGGGTTCCCCTGAACCTCTTGAACACTAGCTACAGGCCTCCTTCCAGCTAACTCTTCCTTCATGGAAACCACATCCCTCTTCTTCTGGAGCCCCAGATGAGTGCTTTAGGAACAGTGAAGGAAGAGCAACCTCAACCAGAGATAAGGTGGGACTGGGAGCAAGTTCTGCATTAGGTTAAGATGGGCCAATGCTATTTGAAGGTCTTTTTGAGTGACTGAGAAACTGGGCCACTATATCCAATTTGCATTTTAGGAAGCCCTTAGTTGTAGCTTGAGCTTGTGGAGGAAAACTGAAGAGACCTCAGACTGTGCATAGACAGGAAGGCACAGCACAGCTTTCCTACCTCTGATGTAGCAGGTGGGAGAGCGCCAACTTGGTGGGGGAGGGGCAAGAGGCCACACTGCTTCTTACATCCACGTCAGCTGTTGCTTTCTCTTTCAAGCATCCGTGATAGAATTTTTATGTAAACCCAAATGTTTGGCATCACAGTTTCTCATAGGCATGGCGAATGCTGAAGCTCAGCTCCCACCCCCACCTTAAAAACCAAGAACAATTACCAATGGTTGTGTACTTTTCAAATATGGTTCTATCAAAAACTATGAGCTCTCTCCAGGTGTATGCAACCAGTGGTCTCTGCTCTACCCAGAGTACAGTGGCAAAGAGCAATAAAATAAAAATATTGGCATCTCATTGCTCATTTAATATTTATGTAGCTGTGCCATCTCAGCTTTATACATTTAAAACCTCAGCGTTGGTTGGATCTGAGGTGAGCTGAAATCCCTTCTGACAGCAGGTTTTTTTTTTTTTTTTTTTTTTTTTTTGGGAGGGGGATGCTTTCATCCATAAATAAGGTTCAAAACAGCACTCCAATAGGGGCAGGAGGTCAAAGAAACACTTCGTTACCACGGGGGCTGCTGTAGCTCTTCCTCCCATCCCCAGGACTTCTCTGTAGGGAAGAAACTAGATCATCCTTACTAGGGAGCTGAGCAAAGACGCCTGTAGGCATGCGCACTGAGACTAGGCAGATGGAGATTTAGACGACAGCTCCCCTGCAGGGGATCCAAGAGAGAAAGCAGGGGAAGATGTGACCAAGGAAGGTGGGCCTGGAGATGGTGACTGCCTAGCTCTCCTGGCAGGAATGTCCTGCAGGGATGTGACTCATTTGGTATGCAGAGCCCTCTTCCATCTTTTTGTCTTCAGACCTCCTGACCGATTATCTCTTATTTTAGAGATGAAGCTCTTGGCTTCATTAGCCTAAGCATACCCCATGCCCAGACTGGGAGGATCTGGGATTGAAATGAAGTGCCTCTTTCACTCAGGGGATAACTTCAGCACATACTCAGATTGAGAGGAAAGCAGTGGCCTAAAAGATTTGAAAGTTTTGACTTTGAGAAAACCTGAAGGGACAGTTTTTTTTAGAGCAGTCTCACAGCGAGGGGAGCTAGGCTTAGGGCTGGTATCCCCTAGGGGCTTACCTCTTGATGTACACACTCACTTCTTTGCAGGACTTTGGAAAAAAAAGATCTGCATCGTCTAGATTGAGTAGGGGTGTGATACCATTTCCACCAAGTGAAAAGCTCCAGTATTCTTACTATTCAGACTTTGTTCTCTCTCTCTCTCTCTCTCTCTCTCTCTCTCTCTCTCCTTTCTCTGTGTGTGTGTGTGTGGTGTTTAGGTGTACATCTGTGTGGAGGCCAGAGGGCAACCTTGGGCATCATCGGTCAAGAAGCTATCTAGCTTACTTTTTGATACAAGGTTTCTCATTTGCCAAGTAGGCTGGGTTGGTTAGCCAGAGAGAAGCAGGCATCCTCTTATCTTTGCTTTTTCTACTGCTAAGATTATAAATGTATACCACTTAGCTCTTCATATGGATTCTGGGGATCAAACTCAGATCCCTGTGCCTGCAGACAGAGCTATCTTCCTAGCCCAGGTTTACCTCTTTTAAATAATGATAGTTAACCATCAGCTGCTATCTGTATCCATACAAGTGGTTCCACTAGAGATAGGAAAAATGATAGGAAAAACATTAATTAAAGGGTGTGGGCTAGAGAGATGGCTTAGTAGTTAAGCCTCTTGCAAAGGATGAGACTTTAGTTTCCAGCTCCATACTGGGAAGTCAACAACTCCAGCTCCAGACTACCCTTCTGGCTTCTTTTGACATCTGCATTCATGTGCACATGTGCAGACATGCATACACCCATGCTTAAACATAATAAAAATAAATGTTAAAAACAAATGAGTTGAATATGGACCAACTTTTTTGTCATTATTTTCTAGACAATATGTATTGAAAGAATGATTTATATAGATTTATATTTTATGTTTTATTAAGTGCTCATGATGGTTTGAATAAGAAGGGCCCCCAAGGTTCACATATTTGAAAGCTTAGTCATTAGGGATTGGCATTAGGAGGTGTGGGGTTAGAGGGAGTGTATCACAGGGAGTGGGCTTTGGGGTTTCAAATGCTTAAGCAAGGCCTTAGGTTTCTCTTTCACTTCCTGCTGTCTGCAAATTGAAATGTAGAATTCTTGGCTACTTCTCTAGAGCCACATCTTCCTGCCATGATGATAATGAATTAAACTTCTGAAACTGTAAGCCAGCCCCAATGAAATGCTTTCCTTTATACGCTTTGCCATGGTCATGGTATCTCTTCACAGCAATAGAAACCATAACTAAGAGAGTGTTGTAAGTAATCAAGAAATGATTTAAAGTTTACCAAAGGATGGGCTTAAGTTACATGCAAGTACTAGGCTTTTTTTTTTATAGAATGAACTTAAGTATTCGGGTGGTGGTGGTGAGGACCAAATCCTGGAAGACATCGAGATGGTGCACCACATTTCAGTGATGCTTTCCCATCTGCAAGCATTCAGATCTGTATACGTGAAGCTACACCTTTCTAAGTATCTGAAGACTGAAAACACTTTGGCAAGTGATTCAAACACAAAGGAGGTGGTTATCTTTGCCTCCGAAGCACGCATAGACCTTGAGGCAGATAAAAATACAACTTTATAAATGATAAATGAGATGCAGCCTCTATTAGTCAAGTGGGTAGAGTGTTGTTGATGTTCAAAGACCAACAAAGTCGGGAGTGGGGTGGGATAAGAAAAGGAAACATGGAAATTTTAGTTCACAGAAGGGCATTCTGGGTAGGGCCACTTATAGTTTGAGCATGATCAGCTAACAGAGGGATGCTGTACAGAAGGGTATCATCCAACTTGCTTTACCCTTCTGCACAGCATCCCTCTGTTGGAGGCTGGTGTTCATCTCATGAGAAACCCTAGAAAATCTGTGAATGGAAAAATGGCGTAGCCAGTTCACGTTTGAGTTTGATGGCTAGTATGATACCTTAAATGTCTATCTGACACTGGCTAGAGAGTCCCTGGGGAAGAGGGACTCTTCACTTGAGAAAATGCCACCATAAGATTAGCCTGTTGTTAAGTCCATAGTACATTTTCTCAATAAGTGATTGAGTGGGAGGGCTTAGTCTGTTGTGGGTGGCGCTGTCCCTGGTCTGATTGTCTTGGATGCTCTAAGAAAGCAGGTTGCGTAGGTGATGGGTAAGTGAGCAAGGAGCACTTTCCCATGGCTGGGGAATAAGCTCCTAACTCTGGGTTCCTGCCCTGTTTGGATTCTTGCCTTAACTGCCTTAGATGATAAACTGAAATGGAAGTGTGAGCCAAATAAACCCTTTTTTCCTCGAGTCGCTTTTGGTTACAGTGTTTCACCACAGCAGTCATAACTCTAAGACAACTGGCCTGAGTACAGGGAGAGTTGCTGGATACATTTAAATCTCATTAAACTTTGGCTTTCTTACCCCTCTAGGTCAGAAAGCCAATTCTCAAACTGTTCCAGGCACTTCCCAGAGAACTTCTAGAGATGGGCTTCTGACCTCACCTGAAGTACAGTGTGACAACGAACCCAGGCTTCTGTCTTCTGCAGAACCTGTGCTGCAGGATCATTGGGTGGTCTGCCATTCCTTCCCTATCAACACTGGGTCCAGGTAGGGCAGAAATCCTGTGCAGACCTGGGATTCCTTACTGCACGTATTTTTAATCTTGTTCCCTCACCAGGATGAGTCTATTGAATGCCTCAAGAATCGAATTACCTTACCTGCCTCTGGCTGTGCTAATGGATACCCTCAGACCTCCTCTGCGTGGACCAACAAGAGTTCTCTAGAGCCAACATATGGCCTCGTCCCTTTGGGGAAAGTTGTGGAGTTCATTCAGCCTTGGCACAACTGCCATTGGGCTCCAACAGGAAATGATGCAAAACCTAGAGTCAGACAGTGGCTTCAGGGGACTGTGTTGTTTTGACCCTTTGCTTTAAGGAACAGAGTACCCCTGCCTCCTATTTTAAACAGAAATTTAAAAACCTATTGATATTGTGCGAAGGCAGAGGTTCAGAATTTCAGGTATCTTATATAACCACCATTTAATAGATTGTTTCAAAGAATTTTGAATGGTAAGCTTTCATGTCAAGATGGTCATCATCCTCCACACACAGCTGTAAGTCTCCAGCATTTATGAAGTGGAGGGAGGAAGAATGTGAGTTCCAGGCCACCCGTGACTCCATGGGACACTGTCTTAATGCAAGAATGAAACAGCCCAAAAAGATACCCACTATCCTTATCTATTTAAAAATGTTCTTGACATAATTTTTTAAATCTCTTTGAGCCTCGAAATAAAAATTAGTATAAGCTGGTCTTATACTACTTATAATATACTTATAATATAATATACTTACGCTGGTCTTGCTTTTCTAAAAACATTTTCAATGCCCAGTTACTGAGTTGTCTAGAAATCATAGTAGTACACAAAAAGAAGATGTGGTTTACCATGTGAGTGTGTGGTTGGCTGCTTCCTAGGGCTGTAAAATGATGAAGAGAAAGTTTATTTTAGTATCTACTGTATCAAAAAAAAATCTGAGGAAGCCTACTGAAGAGCCGTCTTCAAGAAGTGACCACATAGAACCTTCCGCCTACAAGTACCATACACTAGTAAGGTTCACTCTGGTCACTGGTGCAAAGAAGTTTACTCCTAAAGTGAATAATCTATTAATTATCTAATATTAGAAGGGAAGTGGTTTCAGAATTATATGTATAAAAGAAGGTGTTTTTTGTTGTTGTTGTTGCAAGGCATTGGTTTATCTTCTCATTTCATCAACTTGGAGAGGGGGGCAAAAATACAGGTAGGAAGCTTTCGAATCAGGCATCTACCTTTAAAGAAAAAAGATGACATCAGGCATGGAGCAGTCGGTGTCACTATAGGAGGTTAGCCACCCCTTTGTTGTTTCCAGAGACATTATGCCAGCTCTTGACTTCCTTTTGATTCTTTTTCCACATACATAAGACTAGAGAATGTCTTCTGACGAGTCTTAGTGGTGGTATGTTGTTTGAGGAGTAAAGCAAGATGGTACTCAAGGGACAGAATGTTAAAGAGTTTTTCATACCTATGGGAAGGGTCTTCCCATGTTAACAACAAGGGGTGTTTAACCGAGGTCTTACAGGCCAAAACCTGGAATCTAAAGCTATTATTATTATTATTATTATTATTATTATTATTACCATCATCATCATCATTATCACTATTATCACTATTATTATTATTATTATTATTATTATTATTATTATATCTAGTAAAGGCTTAAGATTGGAGACACAATAGGCAGGGTCTATGTACCCATACAGTTTGTCATTCTATTTTGACTTTGGCAAGCAGAGTCTCTGTAACCATGGCCATCTCAAAGGCAATTCTCAAACTGTTCCAGGCACTTCCCAGAGAACTTCTAGAGATGGGCTTCTGACCTCACCTGAAGTACGTGTGACAACGAACCCAGGCTTCTGCCTTCTGCAGAACCTGGGCGGCAGGGTCATTGGGTGGTCTGCCATTCCTTCCCTATCAACACTGGTTTCAAATCAGCTAAGAAAGCTCAGTGCTCTTTTCTTGGGACAGTGCTCTGTTCACTGAGTGAGTATCAGATGAACGAGAGGAAGAATGTAGTGACGCAGTTAACAGCTCTCCCTCCATCTTCTTTTCCTTCTTCCCCTTCCTCTCTTAATTAATCTGGCATCACCCAGAGCCCACAGACATGTCACACAGTACCAGTGTATTTCCTATTGAGGCATCCTACTTCTCTGAGCCTAGAATCCTGCAGCATTGTATTCTGCTTACCCATTTTTTCCCAATTTCTTCCATTATCAAAACTTTGAACCTAGCAAAACTCAATTTTTTTTTTTTTTTTTTTTTTTTTTTGGTTTATCAAGACAGGGTTTCTCTGTGTAGCCCTGGCTGTCCTGGAGCTCACTTTGTAGACCAGGCTGGCCTCAAACTCAGAAATCTGCCTGCCTCTGCCTCCCAAGTGCTGGGATTAAAGGCATGCACCACCACCGCCCGGCTCAAGTTCTAATTAAAAGTTACAGAATACTAGATTACATTAAAATATAAGTGGTAGTGATGGTAGTCTTTCTGCCATGGGATGATATATTTTAATCAGTTTCATTAGATGGGAGCCAGATGTCGCAACAGGATATTGTCAACATTTCCGAAGTTAAACCTGTTCTCTCTGCCGCTTATTTGGTGAATAATTGGTTTGTATGTATACTGAACTCTATCAGTATACGCAGAGCTATGCACAATTACCTTCACCCCAGGTATAATTCCACCTCTTTTTACATCCAAAGAAGGCAAGCAAGTGAGAGTAATGTTATATGAATAACATTTACTTTCCCATAGTATTAAACACAAAGGAAATAGTTGACTCCATTTCTCTGGTGTCAGAGTCATAATGTTCATTTAAACTATCTGCTATGCAACTCACAGCCGATAATCGCAAGGCTGAGGTAGGCCACAAAGATGCTAAGACTAAAGAGTTGTGTTTTCATTTTACTCCTGAGCGGGACCCGAGACTGCTTTAAGGTGGCAAGGTTTTCTAGTGTTCCTCAAATGCTATTTATTCATTGCTTCATTCATTTTCATCCACCCGTCCATCCATGTAGCCATTTATTTATTCACTATGAATGTCTGGGTGAGAGGGAGAGAGGAGAAAAGACTTTCCATGCAGAGGAAACAGCATACAGGACACATACGGGCACAAAGGCATGAGATTATACATTGAAGCCATGAGGTCAGGCAAACTGCTCTGGGGTTTTAGGCATAAACTATAGGATGATTCGTGGAAGCAGGATTGTTTATGTACTGAGGAGTATAGACCAACTGGTGACTGACACATGGACTGAGTCATGATCCCCACAGACAGTCAAGTCCGTTCTGACTAGGGCTGTGGCTGTAACAGAGGGCCAGTGTGTGACTCCTGTCCATTGACTGGGGGTCAGCTAGCATCCTGGAGAATTCTATCTGGTGGGTTGGTTCCCAGGGTGTACCCAGCTAAAAATACAGGGATTTGAGGGTTGAGGTGTGAACCTCGGAAACCAGTAGGAATAGCAAGGGATTATGACACCCTTCCCATGGGCTTGCTACCCTGATCCCCTGGAGAGCAGAGCAGAACCAAGCCTCTCTTGCTGAAAATTCTCAACTTCTGTAAACATCAGAAATCTCACCCCCCCCCCCCCCCTGAAAATTGCTCAGATCATGGGCAAGGCACATTAACCCCTCAAATTCCTGCTCCCGACCCACTGTGGTTTCTGTTGAGTTTTATTTGGAAAGTAACAGTGAATTGGGAGTTAGGAGTCTCAAGATTTTGCCTCGGCTCTGTCAGTTATTGTCGTGCCTTTGACCTTAGTTTCTAAGGAATAGATAGGACTGGATGATAGTTAGGCATTTCTTGTTTTAGGATCCCAGGTTTATGTTTTTTTGTTTCTCTCTGTCTCTCTGTCTCTTTGTCTCTATCTCTCTCTCTCTCATGCACACACCACACACACACACACACACACACACACACACACACACACACACACCACACCACACTCAATGTTTTGTGTATGTTCTTTGAGACTTCATCCCATTTCAACAAACACTTTCGAAAACCAGCTTTGTTCTTTATATTCTACCCCTGTTCTTACTCTGATGGCTCTTCCTACTGACACACAGAGCATCATCTCTTAAGATCATTTTTAAAAACTCAGGTTCTTTTGTTAATTTTTACCAGGTTTGGGCTTTCTGGAATTAGATCAGACACACTGAGCAGAAGCTCCCCAGGCCAACCCCTTGTCCTCTGATCTGAAGAGGAACATTGAACCAACACAAACACATTCCTTCGCTGTGCTAATTCCTCAGCAAACAGCAAGGAATTCGCCACCACGCTGTCAAGTATGCTGGGCTGTTTAAGTGTGGAAAGCATGACATTATTAGAAAACAGAGGGACGAAGTATCATTTGAAAGAGAATCTTTAGAAGCCATTGAATAATTGACAACAAACAGGTGTGCTGGGAAAGAAATCAGCAGATAATTTGTATCAAGCAAGCAGAGCTCCCCCAATATGCAAACCACTCACAGAGTTGCAAGAAGTCAGTGTCCTGGCCTACAAAACAGAGTAGATTCCCACTGAAGGAACCAATGACTGGGATGAAATTTCCTGGAAGCACTCTGCCTCTTGTGTGCACAAACGCTATCTATCTTAAGACCTCATTCTTTGAAGACTCAAAAGAACACAGACTTTGGCGAATTCCAGCAAGCTCTCAGGTTGAGACGGCAAGGAAACTGGAAAACCTGTGGTTTTGGAGTTTCAATGCTATGCCTCACTCTGGGTTTTATTCTACGGAGTGGCTATGATATTTTCAGCTATTTCTTTAAAAGGTCTATATTAGCCTAATTAACATAAATCCATTTTTAATTTGAAGACTGCAAAAAGCACAGTCTTCTTATTCTAAGAAAGCGGCTGAGGCCACACAGAGTAAGTGGGCTGCTCGGAGTCTCACAGCTACCGGGTAGAGGAGCTGAGCAGTGTGCTGTACAAACCTCGTGCTTTAGATACAAAATTAGGCATACTGAGATCATTGCGATCAAGATCTAGCTGTTGGATAATAATTTAGCTTAGTGAGGACCAAGAGTCACCGGAACATCACCTCAAGCCATTGTGACTGATGTCTGTAAGACTGCTCTCCTCATTGGCTAGTGCACAGCATTTATTTAGTTGTACCAGAATGGGTTTTTCAGTAAATCAAAGCTCTAAACGCTGTTCTGCTTCTAGTCTGGAAAGTCTCGTTTCTGTGTTGACCTTAGGTCTTGGGGCCCCTTGCTGCTTAGCTGCCCCCTTGCACCTTCCAGAATCTTTTAATATTTTTCCCCCATAAACATAAAACATCCCATGCTTTCATTTGTATTTATCAGGAGGAATAGGCAAAAGTACATCTACCTCATCTTCCTGTAAGTGCACATTGTCCTTGGATCAGATTTTAAGATTATTACAATCCAGCTGCTTCCTTGGAATCTCATGAGATGGATGAATAAATTCTAAGATTTGGGCTTAAAGAAAATCTTAAAAGCATTTTGCGTTTCTAAGTAACATGATCTCATGATTTCTGCCTCACTCCCAGCTATTAGTCATTTTTTAATTCCTGTAGTCAAACCTAGTCTAATTGGCAAGCAGAAAGTTGTGTTTTTGTATTGATTTCCCTGTCTGCATGGAATCCGCTGGTTGGCTCTTTCAAGAGCTGGTTACCTTGTTACTAGGAAGGACGCCAGTTTCCAGAGTAGGCCACAACTCTCTGTTTTGTATCTTCTATCACAGTTCTGAAGAAGGTAACTGAGTGAAACCCTGGGGTTGGAGAGCCTAGCTGTAGGAACTCTGACTTCTCTCTCTTTTCGAATTGTCTGTTGGTTGCATGTAGTTTATGAAAATAAAGACTCCGGCTGCCGCCTTCCTCCATTGCTAAGATCATGAGGCCAACATCTCTGCTGCGTCCACATGAAAGATGCTTCTCTTTTCACAGGCATCATTATCCTAATCCCTCAGGAGCAATTTAGAACGATTAATTTATTACTGAAGCATGGGGGCCTCATAAATGATGGGGCCTCAAAGAAAAAATGGGGGGGGGCAATGTGCTTTAAGAGAGGGGAGATACCACATCCCCTTGACCAATGTATGTGCCCAGGAAATGACAGGCTAATGGATGGGCCAATGAAATAGTTGTTTGTGTGTCCTAAAATCCTCTTCTAGAAAGTTTATATTGAGAAAGGGACTTCAGTGTGTGAAGAAAACATCTAGACCAGCCATTTTCAACCTTCTTAATGGTGTGGCAACCCTTTGACACAGTTGATTATGTTGTAGCAATCCCCAACCATAAAATTAGTTCGTAGCTGTGATTTTGCTACTAATATGAATTGTAATGTAAAGATCTGTGTTTTCTGATGGTGTCACGTGACTTGTTAGACCCACAAAAGGCTTTGTGACTCACAGGTTGAGAACCATTGCTCTAACTAGAAACCTAGCTCTAGGATCCAGCTAGTGTTTCTGATATAGATGTGTCCTCTGGACCAATCTAGAGTTAATATAGCTGGAAATTCTCTGTACTAAGAAAATAAAAACTATTTTCCATTTTATCTTCATTCTTCTGATACTCTGGCATTCTGAGCTGGGCATGGTGGGATGGATGCTCTGGGACTATTTAAGTTTCAGTTTTTATTTTGTTTTTCCTTTTCCTTTTGTTTTCATGTGTATAAGTGTGTAGTGTATATGAAAACACGCATTCAAGTTCACATGAATGTAGGCACAATTGTTTGTGTGGGTAGGTATGTGTGCACATACATGCTTGTATGTGTGTAGGCCCAAGGTTAAGGGTGAGGATCCTTTTCCATTGCTCTTCCATTGCATTCTTTGAGGAAGGGCCTCTCAATCAGACATGGAGCTAGTTTCATTTGGCAACTTGCTTTGGGGAGTCCCTTGTCTCAGCCCCCAGAGGTTGGAAGTATGGGTGGGTTGCCATGCCCACTGGATATTTAGGAAGGTTCTGAGGATCCAAACATCAATCCTCTTAGAGGCCTGGGAAGTGAGTGCTTTGAGAGTTGATCTGCCTCCCCAGCTCAAAGCCTGGGCTTAAGAATCCATAAACAAACTCAGAAGTTGTATTTCTAATTGGTTAGCTCTAGTCAGTACAGAGAACCTGAAACCATCTCTCACTAAGTGGTCATGTAGCACAATGTCACCACCCCTGCTCTTTGGAACTTAGATTCATTGCTGGCTAGCCGTTAGACTTAGGAAACCTCTTAATTTCACCTAGCCTCAATCTCCTCATCAGCAAGACTAGCTGTGCCACATACGCTGGCTGAAAGGCTACCTGGCTAAAACATCTAAGACATCTCTCTCGGTATGTAGCGAGTGCCCTGCAAACTGTTCTGTGAGCGTCCACAATGTCTCTTCATTTCTGTCATAAACCAATCTAAGAAATAGCACTTTGTTCAAAATATCCTGTTTATGGGCTGCTTTTTACCAAACACATAGATTTTATTTATTTTGTTGGAAAAATCACACCCTTTCTGGGTTTCCTGCTTATGTCCAGATTTGAAGACAGATCCTCTAAGACACCTTAGCCCATGAAATATTTATTTTGGGACCCCCCCCCCCCAAGCTAGAGAATCACCAACATTTTTCTCCCTACTTTCATTTGTCATAATAATCTGGTTTCATGTCAGTAACTTCTTGGGGGGGGAATTTAAATTAACATCCATTCCACATCAATGCAGCAAAAGCTTCGTTACATATACCCAGGTGGCCACGGGAACCTTGGCAGTTCCAGAGACCAGAGCTAAAGCGATCTTATAAAGCTCCCATTAGATCAACATTGGGTTGCTCCGGTTTTTCATGACAACGTTTACAAAACTACCTCTGAAATGCTAAGCATTCTCCCACACAGAACCTCATGCTGACTCTTAACTTACACCAAAGATCACACTGTACCTGCTCTCAGCCTTGTAAGGCTTACAAAAGCCCTTAGCCAAAAGCAATAAAATTTGACCTGACCTAATCCCAGAGTCGCAATGGGTAATGTGTGTATTTTTCATTCAATAATTTAATGTGGAAATTGACTGCATGTGTCATATATTCCTCGTCTTAAAGAGAGAGGCTTTATGGTTCTAATGTTTCACGAAAATTAAATGCGTAAACACACTTGTCATTTAAGACGCTCCCCTTTGCTGATAGCTTAAATAAGCACTCCAAAAGACTCCTTCGGAGAAATTTATTATTTCATTTTGTATGGGAGCCTGATCCGTGAAGTTCACCCCCTGTGCTCAAAAGGAATGATAGAAATACATTTTCCCCACTTTCTCCCCTAAGATGTGAACTAACTTGCCCACACTGGCCAAACTGTATTGTTCAACAGACTGCTGTTTGTCAAAACGAGAGACACTGTAAAACGCAGAAAAGTTGCTCTCCCTCTTTCTTGTTCCAGGCCCCAGGCTGAGGAGCTTCATCTCTGGGCTGTCCTAGGTCATACCTAAGTCATTCCTGGCTGATGCCTTTCTGCCCTAGCTTCCCCCCTGCATTGCCTTTTCCTATCTAGCATCCCTGTGGTCTTCTGGCTCTGATGAACCTTATTCTTATTTGGTTCCTCTTATTACACAGAGTGTTTTGAATGTGCTTTAACAGCCAATAGTTAAGACTTTGTTTCTCAACTTCCTGCCAATCCATTGTCACTGGCCCAAGCACCACAAGCATTGCCTGTTGAAAACTTTGATATATATTTCAAGAGTAAGTATAGTCTAACGGGAATATAGATCCCCTCCCCCCAATTTCATATAAATGGACACAAATATAAACCTAAACTTTTTTTTGAGACTTGGTATCATAGAGCTCATATTGGCCTTAAGATTCAATACTTATCCAAAGATAAACTTGAATTCTTTGAACTTCTTGCCTTTGCTTCCCAAGGGCTGAGATTACAGGCACAACTACCGTGTCCAACCCCACAAAACTTTTTTGTTTTGTCTTAAACAATGCTTTTTTGGGATCTGTTAGTCAGCTTGGTGTTACAGTGACAAAATACCTGAAGTGAATAACTTATAGGGGAAATTATTGGTTTGGACCCATGATTCCAGAATTTTCAGTCCATGGCTTTGTTTTTTTTTTTTTTTTTTTTTTTTTTTTTTTTTTTTTTTTTTTTTTTAATCTTATTGCTTTGGGACCATGGTGGCACAGAATATCATGGTGGTAAGCAAACGGCAGAGTAGGGGGACATTTTATAGTGGTTGGGAGAGGAGAGGAAGAGAGAAGGAGCCGGGGCCCCAATATTTCTCCAAGGGCGCATCCCCTAAACCTTAGTTCATTTTAGTAGGTCCACCTCCTAATGATTCTACCATTTCAGTAGTGCTGCAGATGGGGAGCCTCTGCTCCTTTGGAGTCAGTCAAGATCTGAACAATAAGGCGATCCCTCCATACTGAAGGCATGGTACGTAATGCAATTCCACATTCTCTCTCTTTTTTTTTTCCACATTCTCTTTTTAAATAGCTTCTCTGTTTGGATCTATATAACTACCTTCACGTGGAAATATGCCCTACATTTTACTCATAAACTACACATAGTGACTTTTATTTTTACAAACAAGCCTCATGGATCTTTTCCACAATCTTCATACATTGCTAAGGGTGTTTATAAAATAAACTCCCAAACTGAAATTATTATGTCAAAATTACTTTGCATTTATGATTTATACATATTGTCAAAAGCACCACCCATAAGATCATAAAAAATACGAACTTCTGCCAGAATTATATGAAATTGGCTGCCTTCTAGAGTGTAATTTGTGGAGTACGTATTAAACATTTGAAGTGTGTGTGTGTGTGTGTGTGTGTGTGTGCGCGCGCGCGCGCACACGCACATGTGCATACATACCTGTCTGCTTATTTATCTGTGTATATGTATATATGTGTATATATGGATATCTGAGACCAACTTTAAGGGTCACTCTCCAGATGCTGCCTATATTGTTTTCTTTCTATCTATCTATCTACCTATCTATCTATCTATCTATCTATCTATTTTTATTGAAAATAGAAAATAGGTTCTTCTCTCATATAATATAATGCTTGAAGTTTTAGCTAGAACAGGAAGACAACTCAAGGAGAGCAAGGAGATATAAATTGGAAAGGAAGAAGCCAAAGTATCACTATTTCTGGATAATATGATAGTACACATAGGTGACACCCCAAATTTTACTAGGGAACTCCTACAGCTGATAATCACTTCCAGCAAAGTCACTGGATACACCATTAACTCAAAAACAAAACAAAATAAAACACTAGTAACCATCTTGGATTTGAGACAAGGTCTCTCACTGGCCTGGCACTTGCTAAGTAGAACTTAGCTGGCTGGCAAGAACTGGGGCTGGCAAGCAAGCCCCCAGGCATCCAGCTGTTTCCTCCCCAATGCAAGGCTTTATAAACTCTCAGTACCACACCTGGGTATTTTTAGATAGGTTCTGGGTGTTGGAACTCAGGTCTTTAGACCTTCATTGCAAGCAGTTTACAGACTGGATTCTTTCCCCAGTCTCAACCTGAAAGGTGAGGAGAGGCAGCTTAGATGAGCTTAACAGTGCACCTTTTTAGAACAAGAAGTGTTATGTGTGTGCATGAGTGTGTATGCGAGTGTGTGTGAGTGAATGTGAGTGTATGTGTGTGTGTGTGTGTGTGTGTGTATGCCTACTTATTCTTGAATCTTCTTTGTTTTTATTTTTGAGATATTCTCTCCAAGTTTTTCCCAGGCTGGCCCTGGACTGTTGGGTTCAAGTGATACTCTGTCTCTGCCGCTGAGTGTCTGGGGCTGTCCATCACTCTGCAGTGCTCAGCTTCCACAGCTTTTTATACCCTTGCTTCTCTGTGAGAGAGCTGTCCTCTCCTTATTTTTTGCGACATGTATACATATCTGAGAAAAACTATATAATGTTGCTAACATCTGACAGAGGATTACTCTCCAGAATACATAAAGAACTCAAAAAAGTAAAATAAAATAATCAAATAAAAAAAACCCAAATGACCCATTTTAAATATAGGCTATGGATCTGAACAGAAACATTTTTAAAAGAAGAAATAAATGAGCCCAAGACACATCTCAAAATACGTTCATCCTCAGCTATTTGGGAATAGGAAAATCAAAACAGCTTTAAGATTTCATATTACCCCACTCAGAAGAGTTATTAGGGAGCTTGTTGCTATAGCACGGAGATAGACTGTATGCTACAGTTCTAAATCCACGCAAGATCATCGGTTTTAGCTTGAGAAAGGCACTGTACCATGAAATCATAGAACGAGAGGACAGAAGACCTGTGAGACCACAGACTAACCTTTCTGCCATCCAGACAAAGGAATCAAAATTAAGACAACTTGTGACCGATATCACTAAGATCATATGGCTACTAAGATCATATAAGATGTCAGGGTTGAGTCTGAACCCAGGGACAGGTCTTATCATTTGGTTTGGCATAGAAGAGAAGGAGGAAAATGTTGGGTGTATTTTATAAAACTGAGTCATTTCCATGTTAATAAACCTCTTCTAAGATAAGAAAAAGAGATAAGTTCATTCATTCATTCATTCATTCATCCATTCAACAAATAATCACAGGGCAGGCACTATGCTATATATTGGATTTACTGTTTTTCAAAGATTTATTTTGTTTTAAATTGGTTGCACATGTATGGGTGTGCTCATATGAGTGTGGTGCCATCCTAGGACAGCAGAAAGCCTTAGATCTCCTGGAATTGGAGTTCCAGGTAGTTGTGAACTGCTCCACATGGGTGCTGGGAACCAAACTCTGGTCCTCTGCAAGAGCAGCAAAGCACTTCTAACCACTGAGCTGTCTCTCCAGTCCCCACTCGTTAAGTTTGTGAGGTTGAACTATATGGGCACAGTCCTTGTCTCCGCTGAGACTTGATGTAGAAAGCCAGTGGTAACCAGTCAGTGAAGGCAAATGAACTTCCAGTGTGGAAGCCACAGTGAGAGAAAGAGGACATCTGAGAGAATCCAACTGGAAGACTATGGAGATCGGATCAGCTGTCACATTCCCACCTCCCAGAAACTGCATCCTCTAGACATCTGGGCATCTGGTTGGCTCAGCCAGGGCCCTGCTTATCACCCCAAAGCTCCTGGTTTTCTTTCATTCCTTGACATGTAACAGCTCCCAAGTATAGGCAGTCTCACATGTCATCATGTCACCGTGGCCTTTGCCCACTTGCTAATCATGATCAACTCCTTGTGAGTTTTTCTTTTTCCTTTTTTTTTAAAAATTTTTAATTTTCTTAAAATTTATTCAGAGTTTAGCTGAGTGCAGTTTCTGTTTTCTCCCCAGACTCTGGCTGATCTAAGGAGCCTACGTTATTTTTATAATTGGAAATTTTTCATTAAAATAACACAAAAGACTACCCCATGCCTCCCACCTCCCAAGAGGAAACACTCTTTAGGGTGTGGAGAGGCCCTTCTGCTCCCAGACTTGAGGGTGATTATTTGTGTTTCAATTTTGAGCCCTCCTATGAAATTAGGCTTCACGCTAGAACACCTATTTCTTAGAAAAACACACTTTCTCCTGGAGAGAAATTCTAAAAAGCAGTCTCGGGCTATTGACAAACTACAATGCTGCAAAGGATCTGGCCAAAAAAAAAAAAAAAAAAAAAGCGAGGGGGGGGGGGGAACTCAAGAGAAAATGTCTGTCTGGAGGAGAAGGCCTAGACAGAGGCCCTGGGTTTGTAGCGCCAGCTGGGTGTCCAGGTGGACAGTCACAGAGAGTGCCAGGCTTCAGCCAGTGTCTGCCTATAGTGGAGACCTGTAGCAGTGGTCACTGGAAACTCACCAGCAGCCAGAGGTGTCTGGGCTCAGCATCTGCCAGGCTCCCGGCGGGGTAAGGGCCACAGTCTACTCAGTCTAGGGGTGACGATGGCTGTAAGAGATGGTGATGGACTGGTTGGGGGTAAGGAGGCTTGGCACATCACTGTGCCCTGTGAAGTCCCCATCTGTAGGGGGATTTTGCCCCACAAGGAAGTGTGGGGTGGACTCTCACAGTTGTGTGGCAGGGAAGAGCTGTCTGGCGGATCTCCCTCTGGGCCTTGAAACTTCCTGGCTCTGCAGTTCCGGAGTGGCGTGGGAGGAGGGGAGAGGGTGAGCCTAAGCTGCTTTGCCTGGTGGTGGGGTCGCCACTTTAGCAGAGACTTCACTGGAAACGGGGGTCTTGGAGAGTTGGAAGTGTGCAGGATGATGCTGCCAATGAGGGCTGAAGGTCTGAGATGCTGGGGACTTACAGGAGAAGGGGGAGGTAACAGAAAACTCACTCCTAGTCAGTTTTAACAAAGCCAAGTTGGAAACTGCAATTCTACACTGGACCAGTTGTAAACCATATGTATATGTATATGTATATGTATGTGTATGTGTATGTGTATGTGTATGTGTATGTGTATGTGTATGTGTATATGTATATGTATATGTATTTATATATGTATACATATTTCAAAATGAGTCCTTCTTTTGATAAGCTGCTTCTCCACAACCTCAGAGTTCCATAAACAAGCAGAATACGCTCCTCACTGTTGCATACCCCACACCTCACAGAGCACTTGAAAGGACACGTGCTTTTTAAATCTTGTGCTGAAGGAAGAGATGCTAAATCGAAGTCACTGAACTGATAGACAGAAGCCTTCTCGGGCAGAAACTACACTGGTCTTGTTCATTGCTGTGTCCATGGTGACCAGGAGAGTGTCTGGCCTGTAATGGGAATTTGGGAATGTATGCTAAGTGGCTGACATATGATGAATGGCTGTAGGCTTCCTTATGGAGGGAACCAGTGAGAAGGGTCTTTATTGTGCCCACAGTACCTAGCTGAAGGCCATCTGACCTATGATAACACAGTAAGAGTCGTCTTATATTTTCCTCTTACCTTCAGCTCAGTGGCCAGGCAATGAAGACACAACAGTTTGTAAGGTACCATTTGTGCGTGTATGTGAATGTGTGTGTGTACATATGTGGGCATGTGTTTACATGTGTGTGTTTATTCATGTGTGAGTACAAGTGCATGCTTGCTACTGTATGTGTGTATTTGGAGAGCAGAGGAAAAATCTCAAGTGTTGGTCCTTACCGTCTACCTCATTTGAAACAGGGTGTCATGTCATTTGCTGCTGTGTACTGCAGGCTGGCTAGCTTGCAAATGTCCAAAGACCTTTCTGCCTGTCTCTCACCTTGCTATAGGAGGGCTGGCATTACAGATTCATGCTGCCTTGCCTGACTCTATGAGGGTTCTGGGGCTCTGAACGCCAGTCCTCACACTCCACCCACATGCCCAGCTCTTTACCCACCAAGGTAACTCCTCAGCCTCAAACATCGTTTCCTTTGGCACTCGGATCTCCCATATGGTCAGGCATGCAGGTGGAGGCAGTGCTGCCTAGTGTGATCAGCAGAAAAGACAGAGAGTGAAGGCTTCTGAAGAAGGCTGCTCTCCTCATGCAAAATTTCGAAGGATGTCTAGGGCAGTGAAAGAGGTGTGGGCTCAGTCTGTCCTATTGATTTCTCTCAACTCTGGCCATAAGTGAAGATTTTGTCCAGTGGAGGGTCCCACCCAGAGGAGACAGTCACATTCCAGACATTCTCCACGTGAGGAAAGTCCATGATTATGGCTAATCCTAGACGCACGGAAGGCACAGAAGTATGTGCAACCTCAAATGACAGGGTCAAAAGGATGGGGGTTGGGGGGAGGGCTGGGATAACAGCCATCAGACATTTGGAGAACTGCTATCCAGGAGCTTGGAAGGAGAAAAGTTACAAGGAAGTTTTTCTGTTGCGAAGGACCTGGCACAAAGCTAGATCTACATCAGAAAACCTGAAGCATGTTTCCTTTGACATCTGACAGGGAGCCTGGATCCACACCCTGTCCCTGAAGAACTGGGAGAGTGTCTTGGGATGGGGAAAGCAGGACAGACCTCGAGTCAGCTCTGTGGTCAGACTTCAAATCATCTTAACAGTTGTTTATTTACTTGGCTTGGTTATTAGGGTTTTCCACCCTACATAGAATGGTTGGGGTGACCAGGTATCTTAGGACATCTTTCTCTCAGTCCACAATGCTTGTGTTTTACCCTTGACTGAGCCATCCTGATTCTAAAATGAATCACATGATCTGGAAGGGAAAGAAACCCCCCTTCCACAATGGGGGAATGTGTCTGACCTCCAGAGAAGTGTGCTCCTGTATGCAGAGCCATCCCAACTCTACTGGGCAGACCCAAGGAGCACAAAGAGGCAGAGTGGTGGTAGAAGATAGAGTCCCGCCCTGGATGATGGCTGCTCTCTAGGAGCCAGACAGTTCCAAAGGTTCTGAGGGAACTTAGGGACTGCCTTGTCCCCTCTCCCTGTACCATTTCCTAATGCATGATCCCACAGTGGTGAGAGCCTAGGCCTGTGAACAGTTTTGTGCTGGGACCAGTTCTCTGTCTGTCAGTGTTAGTTGCCTTTCTCCTTACTGTGACAAAGGTCCTGAGAAAAGGCACTTATGAAAGGAAGGAAGGATATACTTTGGCTGGTGGGAAGATGTAGCAACAGAAGCAGGAACAGATTTCATCCATAGTCAGGAAGCAGAGAGAGACGAATGTCAGGGGTCCACTCACTTCTTTGTATGCAATCCCAGGACCCTCCACTCATTAGATGATGCCACTTATTCAGAGTGAGTCTTTTTACCTCTCTGGAAGATCCTTCAAAGACACCCCAGAAGTCAGTTCCCTAGGTGATTCTAAGTCCCATGAAATTGACAGTTGAGACCATCCCAGCCGCCTCTGTAGTATATGACCACAGACAAATCTCTTAACCTACCTGCACTTCAATTTTCTCAACAGTAATGGAGAGATAATGTCACCTATAGGGTTGTTCTCAGAGTAAGAGGGTCAATGTATAGAACATGTTTTCTGGGTCCTTGGTCTGTGTTACCATTTCTCCATAAAATGTAAGCTTTTTAGACATAGAAAATTTTTAGAATGTATGTATGGCTAGGTGTTCTGCCTAGAGTGCAGTCTGTCACAAAATAGGTAGCATTACATTGTGTGTGTGTGTGTGTGTGTGTGTGTGTGTGTGTGTGTGTGAAATAAGTTAATTAAGAACATCTGTGTATATTTTGGATTTGAATATTTGGATTTATATTTGAATGTAATGAGCACAAAGCCTGCTCCTATGAAGCTTCCAGTCATATGGGTGTGGTGACAGTGGGTACATGACCACATGATCTCACCCTCCCTGCCTATCAAAAACATCTAATTGCTCTCAGAAAAAATGCCCTAAAAGGACTCTGACTTAATGGGTTTGAAGCCACTCTGACATGGCATGGATCTAAGGGGGCATATTCTAGTGCACCCTCAGTTTGGGAATTCTGGCCCTAAATATTCTCTAGGTTCCATGAAACATTTTCCCGATGATACATTCAGCAATGCCCAAGTTAAACTTGGGGAATGCTTATATGAGATACATTAGGTAAGAAAGACTGAGAAAGTCGATAATAAAGGAATGTTTAACATAAAAATGTTGAAGGAAAGTAAACAGATGTTTACAAGACTATTATTTTGAAGGAGAGGTGAAGGGCATCAATGACAGAATTATTCACAAGTCTGTGAATTTATCATAGTCTATGAGTTATGTTGAACATCACGCTCATAGCACCTGACCTAAAGTAGCTATGAAGAGAATGCATCTCTGATGAAGTGCATTTTGATAGCCACTTGACCAATTAGGTGGCAGGCAAGAGAGAGAGAGTGGGATAGGACGATACTTCAGGTACCAGAAGAATCTTATGCAATGGTCCTGTGGCAGGAGGAGCTGACTGAAGAACGGAAAGAGCTGCTTGGACGCAGCAGGTAAGGATGAAAACAAAACAAAACAAAACAAAGCAAGAACAAATCCCTCCCCCACAAAACAGAAAAGACAGGATTGCTGCCTTCAAGGAACTCATTCCTTAAGGAAAAGCTCACAGAATTTTCCTATTAAAAGTAGATGGTTATCCAAATGCATCAGGAAGAAGAAATTAATGTCAGGAATAATCCCCCACCAGCTGATACAACATACTCAGTTTCGTGTGTGTGTCCCTAGGTGACTGAGTTTTTAAATAGCAGATGTGCTTTCTCTAGTTTTGGCTGGGCTTGTGTTAGCGTTAGGTCATGAACATCCCATCTGGGTCACATACAAGTGACTAGGAGATTGGATAACCACACCATGTGCACACGCATGTCTAACTACTCCTTTTCTCTCCAGATCCTTTAACAGGCAAACAAGGTATTTCAAAACAACTCTGTTGGCTAGGAGACAGGCATGGGGTCCACACACTGCCTCCTCCTCACTACCTCCTGGCAACTAGGGCATCTTTCTATCTCAATGGTTGTGCTATCTCAAGTCTTGTATAGATGGAATTGTGGCATATACAGGTCTTTCAGGATTACCTTCTCCATTCAATGTAACACTCTGAAGGCTCATTCAGTTTGTCACTTGTATAAATAACTTGATTTTTATTCCTGAGGTCATGCTCATGGTAAAGATGGGCCACAGTTTGTCCAACTATCCCAGCTGAAGTACAACTGGTTTGTTTCCAGGTCTTGGCTATCATTTATAATACTGCTATAAACACTCTGGAAAGGGCTTTTATAGGGTGCGAAGCTCCTGGTTTACTGGGATAAACTCTCTCAGTAGTACAAGCATTAGGCTATGTGGGAGCTGCATGGTTGACTAGTAAAGACATTGTCTCACTGTTTTCGAGAGTGGTACTACTGTTTTGTGTCCCCACTAGAAGTGATGGAAGGTGCCATTTTCTACAAATCCTCGCCAGCATTTGGCATTATCACTGGAAAATTTTTGAACACTGCAATAGGTGTATGCTAATACTGTACTGTGGTTTTGAT
>JADRCD010232052.1:0-15580 GCA_019843815.1 Montemys delectorum | reverse complement strand
GGACAGGTCAATCTCTGTTAAAAGCAACCTCTCAACGGTAACAAAATCAAGTCAAGTGTTAACTAAAGAGCTTTGTGGTTAGGTGCCAACAATGGCTATATCCTGCAACTGGAAACTGTATGGAGGGGCACATCTGTTTCCATGACAGCATCCATCTCAACCATGACAGCAACTCATACATGACAAGTGGCAGGACCACACTACTGTGTAAGAGGCAAAGTTCCTGGCATAACTGTTGTCCAAGGAGAGCCTCTCTCAGCACTCCCACACTGCCATCCATTAACCAAATCCCTGTTCCACAGAATCCGTCTAAACCTATAATCATGGACTCTCTGCTCTCTGTTCCTTCAGAGTCTGGACTCAGGAAGAAGTGTTATTAGGGTCAACAGACAGAGCAATCTCTGTCAAGCTGTTAACTGATATACCATCCGAGACACGAGTTATAATCCAGCTAAGATGTGGCTTATAATCATATGGGCACTATATGGGAACAACTGTAATAATGGATGTCTTGAGCATTCTAGACAGCTGAAAGAGGCAACTTATGAGGCAACTTATGGCAAGCAGATCTTTGGACATTTCTGCAGTCAACCAACCAACCAAAGTATGGAATCCTACTTACACCCACTTGTTAGTTAATTATTGGGCAAATCAACTCATTCAGGGAAGTGGCTGTTACTATCACACCTAGTTAGTGACAGGCAATGTTAACAGCAAGGCTGAGCAGCCTCCTAAAGTCACAGCCTCCTAAAGTCACAGCCAATAGGAAGCAGAAGCAAGATTCAAACTCACACTCCGGAGACACCAATTCCTGCAGTAATTCCTGCAGTTCTGAGTAATCGGAAGGGAGCTGATGTCTCCATGACCCTCTTGGGAGTCCACAGGGATAAAACTATTTTCTTCCATTATGCCAAGATGCTTCCCACTTGCTGATATTTGCAAAGGATATGCAAATAAACAGAGAATCCAACTATAGGTGCCACAACCTGATAGGAGGCGTGGGCACTGGATTGTATGAAGAGTACTAAAGTCCCGCTGTCATACGCTGCCGAAGCAGTAGCAATTATTAAAGTTTAAGTATGTAGACTCTGGGGTCAAATTTACACACAGAAAAAGGTGATGCAACAAAAAACGTGAACACAAACCCCTGCTGCTTGGGGAAGACGACTTCGGAGAGAGGGGACAACCGGGAGCTGAGAGCTACTTTCTGCCTGGACATCGAAATCCACTAACAGAGATTAACAATGGCAGACGCTTAGAATTGGGTATGTGACAGACATTTCTTGAAAATGTACAAGGCAAAGTTGTTCCTTTGAGGAAACCATAACATATGTGTTTGTTTGTTTCCCATACTGAAATTTGACATCAAATGGAACTTATAGTTTCAGATACATATAAATACCATCAGGAGCCTATGACTTCCCCATACCTACCATCAGGAGCCTATGACTCCTCCATACCTACCATCAGGAGTCTATGACTCCCCTATACCTACCATCAGGAGTCTATGACTCCCCTATACCTACCATCAGGAGTCTATGACTCCCCCATACCTGGAGGGTTGAAAGTGGTTACAGCAGTGAAGCATGCAGTTTTATGGCATGTCAACATTTGTGAGCTCTGAACTGCTCAGCCATCCATTACTGTTCAAATGACTGCAGCATCCTGCAGTCATCAATGGTTTTAAGGCAGAAGTACATCAGGGGTTTTTCACAGGGCTGGAAGGATGGCTCAGTGGTTCAAAGCACTTATCAGTTTGCAGAGCACACCTGGTCACTTGTAGTTCCAGTTCTAGGGACTCCAATGACCTCTGATCTCTAGACACCTACATTCGTGTGTGGTGCATATAAATGCATACGTGTGTGTGCATACAAATAAAAACAAATAAATACATGAGTCTTCTTAATTTTATCCATATGGAGTTGGCCTAGTGGCACAGATGTGCAGTCCCAGCTACTCAGGAAACTGAGGCAGAAGGATCATTCATTCAAGTTCTGCCTGGGCTTCAGAGTTGAGTTCAAGGCCAGGCTAGACAAATTAGTGAGCCTATGCATCAAAATAAAGAGGTTGGGGGTGGGTCCACGGTGTAGGCTTGTCTAGCAGATGTGAGGCTCTAGGTTCGATTTTGATAATGAGAAGGTAAAGGTAAATAAGTATTACAGTAAGTTAGTTAGTTGTTCATAATGGTTTCAGAGACTACACCAAAATGAACCTTTAAAAAACTACCACTTGGTGGCTGGAGAGCAGGTCCAGTGGTCTGGGTCACTCACTGACCTTTCAGAGGCCCCAAGTCCATTTCCCAGAGGCCCAAAGCCACCTGTGAGTCCAGTCCCCGAGATCCGATCGCCCTCTTCTGACCTCCACAGACACTGCACACTTGTGGTACACAGTGACCCATGCAAGTAAGACACTTGTACACATGAAATAAATCTAAAGAGAGAGACTACAGGAGGGCTGAAGAGATGGCACAGCAGTTAAAGAGTGCTGACTGTTCTACCAGAGGTCTTGAGTTCAAATCCCAGCAAGCACATAGTGGCTCCCAACCATCTGTAATGGGATCTGATGCCCTCTTCTGGGTATTGTCTGAAAAGAGCAACAGTGTACTCCCATACATATATAACAAAAAAAATAAATAATAAATCAATTAATCTTTTAAAAAAAGAGGGAGAAACTACTATTTATTAGCTCAGTTGCAGCATCAAAGATAGATAGATACACACAGTAATCTGAAAGAGCTATGAAAACTCTCTGAGGCGATGAGTTGTCTCAATGGCTACAAGAGCCCAGTCACCTGAGTTTGGCCTCTGAAAACTACGTGGTAGAAGATGACGCCTACAAGTTGCTCTCTGACCTCTACACAAGGGCTCCCCGAGACACCACAGATGGTGGAGAAAGGGATGTCATGAAAGATGCTCACACATCTTGCTCTGACTTCCTTCTCTCACACTGCTGGGGTCCACCCTGCCCCTCACCATGATGCTGTTGTCTTCCTGTTCATCTCGCCTCTTCCCTCTTGCTGCACCAGGCTCTGCTGCTCTCTCGCATTCACTGAGGGACTTGGGAAGGCTGCAAGTGAAGTGCTCAGGTCCGTGCAAAACTGATCTTGCTTTTCTATCCCTACCGGGTGACAGATTTAGATCTCACCTAGCCTCACCCCTTCATTTTACTGCAGACTCCATAAACAATGGCAGGGAACGGAAACGCCCGGCCTTCCCAACTTCTGTATGTTTCAGGGAAACTGAAAGCCCGACAATAATGGGGAAAGAAGCTAAGGAACGGTTAAGAGAGAAAGCTCAGTGCATACTTAATCCCACCTACACAACGCACTATGGACCAAGGTAGAGGCTGCACTGTTGGTCGGTGTTTTGCTCAGATTTAACAGATATTAAAATAAGTGAAATAAGCATAAATATCTGCCCCCTAGAAACATATAGTAATGTAGAAAAGTAAAAGGCGTAAGAGACCCTGTATGGATGGAATGGGAAAGAAAAAAGAAACATTTACAAACCTGGTGATAAGAATATGCCCATATTGCAATTGAAAAAGAATTTGTTCAAGTTACTTAGAAAGGATTCAGATATTCAAGCATCAGGAGGACTTTAGGACTGTCTGACACTCTTAATCTTTGTCACAAGGGGGCGCAACTTTCCTTACAGATTTTGCAGCCAGAGGAAAGCCCTCAGACCCTCAGAAAGAGGCTGTTCAGCCCTGCCAGAGTCTCTCTGGACCTGGGCATCGCAGCAGGCAGGCATCTGCGGGTGTGCAGGCTAAATGCCTTCGCTCAGTCTGCATTAGTAAATTCTACCAACAGCTCCCGGCTGGACAAAAACTACCAAGTCCTTCCAGCCAGGGTCCCGTAAGTAAACCCTATCCTAAAAATCGAAAGTAATCCGCTCCTTTTAGAAGAAGGAAGAAGGAAAAAGACTGACCTGCCGAAGGCCAGAGAGATCATGTTCTCCTGGGTTTTATGATATTTCTTTATCTTTGCTGTCACGTGTATGTCTAGTTTGAAGCCAAGACCTTGGTCAGGAAATAAGAGATTGATTACAGGGCTCCTCTGGGAAGACACAGCAGGTATGAGGTCAAAAAAAAAGCTGAAGACTCACAGTCACTAAACACTCCTAACCTTGCTTCATAGCTGCTCACTCTCAGAAACCCACTTCATCCCCAGTCCATGACCCCTCCATGGTCATCGCCAGACTCCACACTAGTCCTCGAATTGATGCTCATAAAGCGAGTGACTAAGGATGCACTAGAGGCGAACAGTGTGGGAACAGATGAATCTAAGCCATGGGCACATACTTCCTTAACTCCACTCTGACCTCACTGCCCCCTCCAGTAAGACTCCTCTGAAAACTAGCTAGCTTGCTCCCACCCAGGAGTTTTACTCAGTGAACCCTCAGGTCACCTTTTACAATACTGTTATTGGGTCAAAACAACCGGATTATAAGTAGGTTGCCCCCACATCTGGTTGGATCCAGGATAGTCCTCATTAGAACAGGCATGCCAGCTAAGCTCCTTCCAAGAGCAGCAGTGGGCTCCCGATGGCTCCCCGCTGTAGGGCACTACATCCCCCCTCCCCTTTCAGGTTTCTGCTGAGTTCATGGGTACCTCCCCTGCCTGACTGCCATAAAGCAGAGACAACTGCAGTTGTCCAGACAGGAATAAAGGTATCCTACAAGACACTTCTGCCTCCAGTCCCTGGCTATAAGACTGTTGCCACAACAGACCGAAGATGCTAGGATGCTAGGAAATGCAAAAAGGCTGGGACTCTGGTTCCAGCCACAGGGTGAGCTGATTTCAGTCTGACAGGTTGGTTCCCGAAGAGCGGTGATGTTGGGCCCCACCTCTACTAGGACTGATAGTTATTCATGCCTCCTGCCTGCTATTTAAACCTAAATTGCATGTTAGGACAGGGAGATGGCCGGAGGGAGAGTTCGCTCTCTGGATCTTTGTTCTTCCTCCTAATGTGGCCACACTGAATAAACCTTTTTCTACTTTTCATAATTATTTGTTTAATTGGCCTATTGAAGTTGGGTGGCTAAACCTGGCTTAATAAGGTTGCCAGAGCTGAGGTCTGATCCTGTATGCTCTTCTTTTGGCAGCTTTAACTTAAGATTTTATGTGATGTTCACGTCAGCTCTGGTGTCTGTCCCCTCCTGGCACAGTATGTATAAGACTGTTCCAGGGACAGCTCGAGGATAACTGAACAGCGTAAGCAACCTACTGCTCCACTTTACAGAATGTGGCTGTTTACCGAGACACTCCTATCTTGTTTATAATCTGAGGTCCCAGCAGGGGGCACCGAGAGAGAGAGAGAGAGAGAGAGAGAGAGTGGGGAGAGAGAGAGAGAGAGAGAAAGAGAGAGGGGGGGGGGGAGAAGCTGATAGAATTAAAAACCCAAATGCTCCTGACATTCTCCCTGACATCAGGCTGAGTCAGCCTGGCTTCCCCCAAACTACAACCAGACTCCGCCTTCTGACCCTGATATGCAAAACTGTGTAATCAGAACTGGGTGGCAAATCCATGCTAGGAAGAGCATGCATGACCTCAGCCTTCAAAATCAGAAGAGCCCTCAGCAGCTCAGTGTGGCTCCTACACAGCTTTTTGCATTTCCTTTAGTATTTTAATTTTCAAGCTAATAAATTTTACCATAAAGTAAGATTAATGTTTTACATCGAACATCGTTTTGTTTTGTTTTTTTGTTTTTGAGACAGGGTTTTCTCTGTGTAGTCCTGGCTGTCCTGGAACTCACTCTGTAGACCAGGCTGGCCTCGAACTTGGAAATCCTCTTGCCTCTGCCTCCCAAGTGCTGGGATTAAAGGCGTGCGCCACCACCACCCGGCTCTTTTAGTTTTTTTTTTTTTTTTTTTTTTATTAATTGTAGGAGGTAATTTTTAGTTGGCTCAGTGGTTAAGAGCACTGGCCACCTCTTGTAGAGGACCTGGGTTCAGTTCCCAGCACCCACATGGCAGCTATCTAACTCCAATTATCCAGGAGATCCAATGTCATTTTCTGACTTCTGCCAGCAGCCAACAAAACTCTCAGACATATATGATTTTTTAAAAATTATTTTGGGTTAGTGTGTGAAGTCTCGGGCTTTGTTATAGCGTTTTCATGCACAGGATTCATTTTTATTTCCTGTTTTGATGATTGTAAAGATGTGGTGTTTGTGTCTTTCACATTCATTCTTAAGGGCCATTACACATCTCTTTTAGCACCCTTGGGCCAAGCTGCCCTAGTTAGCTCCTTTCGGCTTTCCTATGCCTTTCCTTCCAATAGTGCCAGCTCCTCTTTAAATTCCTTCCGATCTGTCAACATCTTTCTGTACACCCTTATCCTGAAGAAACACTCTAGGTAGCTGTTTCCCAAGAGTGCAGGAGTCCCAAGGGGTAGCTCAAATCCATGATCAACTCCAAGCATTGACATAAAAGTCTACAATACCATGCATGAACATGTGCATGTCTTATTAGTGTAATTAAAACAAACAAAAATAGGGAGGAGGAGATACACTAAATTATAACAGCTGTCAAATTAGGGGTTTCTGCTGTCCAGATACAGAGGAACTATTATAAAGAGACACTACTCTGCAGCTTGTCCCTCCTGCTTCCATTGAAACAAGAGACAGCAGAGAATGAAAGTTTCTCCAGGAATCCTGTTTACAGGGAGGGAAAGGTCTTTTTGTGTGGAGAGGGGGGGTGCAGGGTGTGTGTGTTAGCGTTCTGTGTACACTCCACCTCCACAGATACCTGGCAACAGGCCAGTATGCTCCTCCCCATGGCTACCTGGCAATGGACAGGTAGGCCTGGCCCTATAAAAGCGGCTGTTTGCCTCCTCCTCTCTTACTCCTGCTTCTCTCTCTTGCTTCTTGCCCCTTTGTTCCCCCTCTCTCCCCATTCCCTTCCCCCCTCTCTCTCCACGTGGTCTCGGCCCCTACTTCTCTACTCTCTCTTTCTCTCTGCCTTTCTCTGCCTCTGCTACCGTCTTAACTCCCCACCTCTACTCTATACCGGCATGTGTCCGGTCCCTGAGGGGGAAGGGATGCCTTGGCATGGCCCGCCAAGGCACTCCCTTCCCCCACACCCCAGCAGAACATATTCTTATAGCTCTTTCTCTTTTTATGATCACAACAGTGGGTAAAGGTAGTAAGTACCCATCATAAGAAATGAGAGAAGGAAGTGAAGAGGAAGCAGGCTGCAGGCTCACAGACTTTGTTTTTAAGATACGGGATCATAGTTTCCATCCTGGCATCAAACGCAGGATACTATACTTTCATTCAGCAAAAAAATTTTAAAAATCTACTTCTTAACAAAGTAACCCTAGGTTCACTGAGACGCCTGTGCTCAGCGCCCTCAGCATGTATTTCATTAGACATAAAGGAAGGAGTGGAAGACGATCTTCTCTGACCTTTCCCCCATGAACTCTGACCCAAAAAGGGTAGGATGCAGTTCCGGGTTAGGATCAGGCAGGATGGATGAACTTCCAAAGGAGGGGGCCTATGAAGCAGAGCCACCACTGTTCTTTCTAAAGTGTACTGGCAGGCCAACAAAGTTGCCCTGCGGGCTGGAGAAGAAAAACAAACTTCAAAGGTATAAGGTTACAGGGTTCAAGGTTAGGGAGAGTCTTCCATAAGTTATTCTGCATGTGACTGTGTGTGTGTGTGTGTGTGTGTGTGTGTGTGTGTATGCAAGTGTGCACATGCTTGGATGTGTGTGGTCTCACGCATGTATGTCTGGAAGTTGGAAGCTGAGGTCAGGTTCTCTTCAATCTCTCATTGAAGGTGGGATTTGCCATTTGCAGCCAGTCTAAGCTAGCTAGCTTGCCCTGAGGTGCTGGGCTGGGCTCACAGGTGGCTGCCAGGCCCACCTGCTTTGTGTGGGTTCTGGGGATGCTACTCCAGTTCTCATACTTGCTCAGCTTTATCCACAAGCCATGAACTGTCCCTGTCTAAAGGAAATGCAGGAATAAAAATGGAGCAGAGACTGAAGGAAAAGCCAGCCAGCCAGCCCACCTTGGGATCCATGGATGGGCAGGCACCAAACCCCAACACTATTACTGACGCCATGCTGTGCTTGCAGACAGGAGCCTAGCCACCTGTCTGCAACACCGGAGACAAGGCCACGTGAAATGGAACACTTTCTGCTTCACTGTGTTGCTCAAAGGTTTCTCATCAAACGGAATACTGTCAGTGGAGGGATTACCACTCCAACATTTGAGCTCCATGGCTAACATGGCTTCCCCTAGAGCTAGCCATGACTGGTGTCACTCCTGGAGACTGCCAGCTTCCTCAGGAATGCTCTCTCCCCTTTCCAAGTCTGAACCTATTTCTATCTCCTACCGTCTTCCAGGCACCAGGCCTGTGTTAGGAGAATCGGCATCGTTGGGTGTGATACAGAAAAGATAGTACAAAATTATCTCGGGGGAAAAATTCAGTTCACATATCCCTTGTAAAAAATTAATTATCATCTCCCAGAATAAACCGTTCTTGGGGAGCCCACGCAGCCACTGTGTCATGAAAACTCAGGCAGCTGTCTGACCCAAATCCAGCAGGGTCCCCAGCACCTCTATTTAAAATCCTATCCTCTGAGACCATTCTCCCATTCCCAGCACCCACATTACAGGTAACTAAACAGCAGCAGAATCCTTCTCCCACCATCCTGAGCCATCTTGGTTTTCCTCCTAACCTTTGCTGAACTTCTGAGTGCTTTCTCACTAACTCAACTCCTGATCTCTCTTCACGACCTCTATCCGCCTCCTTTGAGCTTTCTCTCAGTCAATGTCCTGGTACAGACCCTTTTACTCAGCTCCTTCCTAGTCACACCTTGTCTGCCCAACCTGCCATCCATTTCATCCACGGTCACCTGTTCCGCATCTCTCTGATGATCAGAAACAGAAGCATCTGTGGATGAATTCCACTTGCCTTGTCCAACACGCAGAATTCTCTATGGTTCCAGCCAGTGCTCTAAATACATTCCAAAGCCACTTGGCCACCAAGCACCATCGTTCCCACAGAGACTGTGACTAGTTTACCTTTGGCACTGTGAGTACTCCATGACCTGACCCACGGAAGTAAAAGGTATACTTCTGAACAGCAATACAAGGCACTGGGGCCTTTTTTACATGGCTGGACAACCAAGCTCCCCTCAATGTTTGCCATGTGCTTCAGAGACTCAGTACTATCTCCTATAACCTTATGAGGTATTCAGAGACCTTTGGAGTACCCAGAGTGTACATCAATTTATCAAACACCAAAAAAAAAAAAAAAAAAAAAAAAAAAGACAACATTCCAGGAAATTCATGGGCTTCTGATCTTAGTAGTGACCATTTGCTGGTGATATGGAAAGGCGTCTGACTTTGCCCCACTTTGGTTTCCTTCTCTGTAAAACAAGAACAAGCCAGCCTCTGTAGGGCTTGCTTTGAGAATTAAGCAAAGTGATTGATACACAATTCATACTGGTCACGTTCGACCACTGAGGGAGGCCAGGCAGGTACTCCAGGGGGAAGCTAGCTACAGGAACTGAAGCAGAAGCCAGGGAGGAGTGCCGCTTACTAGTTTACTCTGCCTGCTATCTTACAGAACCCAGGCCCACCTGCTAGGAGGTGTGCCACTCCTTCCCCTGTGAGGTACTCCCTCCCTCCCACATCAATTAAGAAATGACCTACAGAGCTACACCCACAGGCCAGTCGGATGTGGCCTTCTTCCCTTAGTTAAGACTTCCTCTTTCCTAGTCTCAAGTGAGTCTGCAGGCACCAATTCCACTACAAAAGCAGGCGCCTTGCCCTTTACTATCTGTCAGGGCAGGCAGGGATCACGGGATCACGGCATCACGAGAGGTTTCTAGTGCCAGCATCTATGATACCCCATCACCACCACCAAAGCAACAGCCTAGATGGGAAGCCATGGAAGAGAACTCGTAAAAGTTGTGATAGGGATGCTGAAGTGTAGCTGCCCACAGCTGATGGCTTCTGGAGGGGGTGCTAATAGGGAAGGACTCAGTTTTCTTTAGGGGCTGGCTACTGGAGTTTGACCACGCTCCAGTGAGTATAGGGGCAACACAAACTAGACTTATGGTTTCTTTCCTTTTCTTTCCTTTTCTTTTCTTTTCCTTTCTTTTGGGAGGGCAGTGTCATAAAAGTTGGGGTAGGACCTGGGAGGACTGAGAAGTGAGTGTGATCAGGGTGCATTAAGTGAAATTCCCAAATAATCAATAAAAACATTATGTTGGGGAGGGACTCTCTTCCAGTCAAGCAGATAAAAAAATCAACCAGTGCACACCAAGAACAGAGATAAGAAACTGTAACGGACAAAAGCACCCTTGAGAGAGAAGGCCACCCTGCCCTCTGGCTTCTGCAGAGAAGTTTCCCTTCTGTAATCCCATGTAGCAGTCTCCTGAGCCGCAAGCCAGGGCTGGGAAAGCTGTGGATGGCCTTACTAGAATTTCACATTTACACATGTAACTCAGACCTGGGCTGCCAATCTCTCAGAGGCCACCAGTAAGTCGGTAATGAGATAAGGGCTGCGAATAGCAGCGTTTCTCATGGGCAAGAACTCTGGCTGTAATGTTAGCCTTTCTGTACTGATAACATAATCATAAAATTGGTCTAAACACTTTCTGTAAATTTTCTAACTTATATAAAATAGAGAAATTATATAATGACCTCAGCTTTAACAATTAATCACCCTCTGGCAATCTCACATCATATACTTCCTGACCCACACGGGCATGCCTAACCTGTGGCCACAAGCCACTTGCACCCCAGAGAGCCAGATAACTATGTGGTCCAACCAAACCATAAACATAACTAAAACACTTCAAGGTTTTTTTTTTGTTTTTTGTTTTTTTGGGGTTTTTTTTGATAACTTGAATGGCTCTCACATGTGAATTCTGTAGATGACAATGTCAAGAAGTAGGACATTCCCGTGAGTAAGCCTGTGTTTTTTTCGTATTTTATTTAGACATATGTCAGTATGACTTATTAAATGATAAATATTTTTAAAGATATTTGTTTTATTTTCAAAATAATGTTATGGGTGTGACTGTGCACACAAGTGCACTGCCCTCAGAAGCCAGAAGGGGGCACTTGGAGTTACAGGTGGTTGTGAGCCATCCTAACGAGGGTGCTGGGAACTGAACTAGGGTCCTCTGGAAGTACACAGTCTCAACCACAGAGTCAATCTCTCCAGCCTTCCTTCCTTTCTTATGGGTGCTGAAGGTGCTTTCCTTAAAGCATGGTCCTACAGTTGCTCTGGAAGCAGCATCGATGAGCCAGCTGAGGCGATTAGGAGTGAGGGTGTCTGAACCGACTCCTAGGCACACCCTAAAAGAGGTACATAGACTGGATCTGTGCAGAAAGCTTTGAAGATGGATGGCTTAGGAATGAAACCTTAGGTGACAGCAAACAGTCCTAGAAGATAACACTGTGGGACCGTGGCTGTCGTCCCAGCAACAGTGCAGGCTGGGACGACTTAAGAAAGAACCATAGCTTTGCTGCTGGAGGACGGTGCTGTGCCTGCACCCACTCCAAGGACGGCTGCTAGGACATTTTAAATGGTGGTGCAGGTTGCATGAACTGGACGGAAGAAAAATCTCCTGTACCAAAACCCACAGAACCCCAGGTTCTTCAGAAAAAGCCTCACTAGCCCAGGACACACGGACCCTTCACAGGGTTCAGCTCTACAATCCCAGGACACAGGGGTTAAGGAACGTGGGTCTGAGTATTCTTCATATGTTCCAATCCTAAACATTCACACCACTTTCCACTGTAACAAAAACACTTTGGCTAGGATGTAAACTCTAGTGTATGACATTTCCGTTCTAGTTTAGCAAAGTAACACTTCCTGCATTCAAACCAGAAGGCAGTATTTAAAACACACTATTGAGCTAGGCAGTGGTGAGCTAGGCAGAGTGAGTTTCTGGACAGCCAGGGCTACACAGAGAAATCCTGTCTCGAAAAACAAACAAAAAACCCCACTACTATATCTGCATCTCTGCTCATACAAAAAAAAGTGAGGTGTTTTTGGAGGGCGGTTTTAGTGGGTTGCATGTAGGGGTGTCAAACTTTTTTGGGGGTGGGTGTCAAATTTTGAGATACAATTTAATCCTAGCACTTGGGAGGCAGATGCATGTGGCTCTCTGTGAATTTGAGGCCAGCCTGATATACAAAGCAAGTTCCAGGCTAGGCAGGGCTAAAGAGTGATAAGATCCTGTCTCACGAATATGTCAGAGATACAAATATGGGAAATACTGAAACTGTGTTCTGACAGTATTTGAATATAGGTCAACCTCTGAAAGAGATGTGGCGATCACCAGGCTCTACTGTATCAGAGCCAAATGCGATCAGGCGAGTCACACCTGTCTGTCTATGCTGGCTACTGCTCTAGGAGAACGCACAACATGAGGGAAGTGATGGCGTAGTTTAAGACACACAAAAGCTATCTTCTAAAGACAGTTCATGGGAAAGGAGAGGGAACTCCTGAAAGCTGTCCTCCACTCCACACATGAACCACAGTACATCTATGTCACCCACCTACTATTAAATAAATAAAATAAATTTAAAGTTAACAGGTTCAATTTGTTCTATTGCTTAAAAAAAAGAAAAGACTCTGGTATGTGCGTGCGTGTTTGCAAGTATGTCTATGTACCACATGCATGCAGTGCCTGTAGAAACCAGAAGAGGGCGTCAGATACCCAGGAACTGGACTGACTGCCACATGGGTGCTGGGAACTGAATCTAGGTTTTCAGCAAGAGGAGCAAGTGCTCTTAACAGCTGAGCTGTCTCTCCAGCCCTCTACATTAAGTCCATAAAGTCTGTATTTCATAGAATAAACCCTATCACCTGGTTTCTCAACCCATCCTTATGCCAAACCAATTTCCTGGTTTCTGAACAAGTTATCTACTTTAAAAAAAAAAAAAATTGAGCTGGGCAGTAGTGGTGCACACCTTCAATCCCAGCTCTCAGGAAGCAGAGGCAGTGGAGCTCTATGAGTTTGAGGCCAGCCTGGTCTACAGAGTGAGTTCCAGGACAGCCAGGGCAACATAGAGAAACCCTGTGAAGGACGGAGGGAGAAAGGGAAGAAGGAGGTAGGGGAGGAGAGATTGTTGCTGTCTTCAGACACACCAGAAAGAGGGCCTCAGATGCCATTACAGATGGTTGTAAGCCACCATGTGGTTGCTGGGAATTGAACTCAGGACCTTTGGAAGAGCAGTCAGTGCTCTTAACCACTGAGCCATCTCTCCAGCCCAAGAAATACTCTTTATGAGAGGTGAAAAGGGAATATCAAGGGAGAGAGACCAATGAGGCCAGGGAGCCAGCCCACCCCTGGCTCACACTTTGAATGCTTGGTATCCAGCCAGTGGTGCTGTTTTAAGAGCTTGTGGAACCTTGGAAGGCAGCTCCAGCAAACTCTGGGCTTCCATCCACCATGATGTGAACAATATCTACGACACTCTCCCACTGCCACCAAACTATTCTACCAAGCTTCCCGCTATGGTGGACTGACACTCTCTCCAATTGAACCAAAATAACCCACTCCTCTCTTAGGTTGTCTCTGCCTAATACTATGTCACAATGACAAGTAACGAATATAAGGAGATTGGAGGGATACCACAAACAGCGACACCAGGCCTGTTCTGTTATTTCAGCCACATGAGATGCTGAGGTAGGAGGATTCTTCATGCTTAGAAGTTCAAGAACAGCCAGGATGGCACTGAAGCTACTGAACCCTAAGAAACAAAAACAGCAATTTAAAAAACCTACAGAAACGCCAGCGAATTTATAATCAACAGTTGGCAGTAACTGAAGGTCTTTAAATGGTACTTTTTATGATTATAAAAATAGTATCTTTCTGGGGCTAGGGATGGGGTCAGCTAGAAGAATGCCTGTCTACCATACACCGAAGCCCTTGGTGTGGTCCCCAGCACCACAAAAAACAGCTTATGCTGATAATCTCAGCTCTCAGGAGGAACAGGCAAGGAAGCCGGAAGTACAAGGTCATCCTTGGGTCAATGCACGGCTTTGAGGTCAAATCTGAGCTGCTTGAGACTCTGTCTCAAACAAACAAACAAACCACAAACACCTTTTGGGAGGAGGCAGAAGACCCACCCACTTTACAGAGAGTAGCCGAGTTTACTCACAGTCTAAAAATTAAAATACAGATCATAAGCAAGACAGGCTTTGACAGACAACACAACTGTGTCAGGCCAAACATCCATGCATCTTAGCCTCTCCAGAAGGGCCACATAGAATTATCTAGTACACAAGTAATTGCCTTAAGTTCTTCCCATCATGTGCTCCTAAATGAGACTATACTGAGTAAGCAGTCAGGAGGTGGCTGGGTTTGGAATCATCCTAAAGTAGGCGGAGCTCAAGCAATAACAAGGGCCAGAGGTTAAGCTGCATTCACTGAGCAGCTCTGATGGCTGGTGGACACCCTGCTTGCTTCCCTTGAGCCCTGCCCACTTCATGAATCTAGGCCATCAGTCTTTAAAAACCAAAAAACCAAAAACTATTGATCAAGCAATTGAAACAGACTGAAAAAAAATGTTAACATAGACAAGTTATTAGCAGGAAAATCCTCAATCATTTAAATATCATTGTTGGCAGCTTCTGTCTTCTCTCAGTGCAGGGTGTTGAGAGGCCTCTAAGCAGTAAGGACTAAGCAGAGCCTCAGTTCTGGTGCCTGACTTACTGGACATCTTAGGGACAATGTAGACTTTCAGAAAATGGAACAGCCACGTGAGGTCTCCATTCACATCTGCAGCAACTTCTGCTGCTGGCTTCATAGCTAGGACCTGGCTACTTCATTCAGGTGTCAGTTTACCTGCAGCTCTTGAACAATTCGGATCTCAAGTGCGTGGAGGGTGTGCTCTCAGAGCACCCACAGCTCGCCGGGAGCGGGCTCTGTCTTGGGAGGTCTTTGGCACAAGCCTGGAAGTGGTTTTCTGCAGATCATGCTCACCATGATTCCCAGAAGGAAGATCCCTAAAAATAGGTAGTGACCGCTCTCTCCTGTGTGTCATTATGTTATGATAAAGCAGCTGACGTGACAAGCCATTAGTCACAAGCCATACTGACTCAGGTTCCAGCCTACATAAGGGCTGACCTGGGCTACAACTCACTGACGGTTCTACTTGACAGCTCTCACGGCACTCAGACTTAGCCCTACCCAGAGACTGCCCCGGCTGTACTGGTAGGGACTATTATCTCTCCCCTCCCACCATGAGGTGTCTACTATTTGGCTTCCAAATCACTTGAGTCCAGTGATTTATTTCTTCCCCCTCCTTCCCCTTGCTAATTTTAAACTCAACTCCAAATTAATATTTTTTGAGAGACAGCGTAATGCCCAGCCCCTCCTATGACTTCTCATGACCGAGGAATGAACATCAGCACAAAACATCTTGTGGCGGCCTCAGAATAGAAAAGTACACTTAAAAGTTTTAGTTTCTTTTCTTGGCCCAAAGCAGCCAAAGCCTTGATTTGCTTTAACTTCTGCTCTACACACATGCTTCCCTCCTCTTCCCATCCATCTAGATAGATAGATAGATAGATAGATAGATAGATAGATAGATAGATAGATAG
>JADRCD010232051.1:0-11858 GCA_019843815.1 Montemys delectorum | reverse complement strand
AAAAAAAAAATCCACAACCATTATAATGGACACTAGTCTAGTCTCAGCTTAAATATTTTCCAAGTGTTCTAGAAAGCAGCTGGAAGAAAGAAAGAAAGAAAGAAAGAAAGAAAGAAAGAAAGAAAGAAAGAAAGGAAGGAAAACAGCTGGAGAAATTTGGCTTTCTTAACAATACCCCCTACCCTGTGTTTGTTTAGATTCTTCAGTACTCCCCTTCAGTACTAGAATCTATCATTCAATGCTTTTCCTGATTCTTGTGTAATTACTAGAAGCAGCATGTTTTAAAGTACAAATGGGGGAGGGGGCTGTATCCTAAATACAGTAGAAAATGTTGATTATTACAAGTCACTCCCCCATCCATTTCCAACAGTTTTTTTTTTTTTCCGAGACAGGGTTTCTCTGTGTAGCCTTGGCTGTCCTGGAACTCACTCTGTAGACCAGGCTGGCCTCGAACTCAGAAATCCGCCTGCCTCTGCCTCCGAAGTGCCGGGATTAAAGGCGTGTACCACCACCGCCCGGCTTCCAACAGTTTTTGAATGTCAGTTAACTAACAACCAGTTAACTGAACTAGTAGTGCCTGACCAGGCAGTCAACTTCCCATTAATAGTTCACAGTGCATCCTTACACAGGATCCAACTCCTTCTTTGGATACTGATACTGTGGTTTCCAGACGATATGGGAGGAACGGCCATAGAACACTCTGGAAGAAACATAGCTGTGTCCTAAGGGAAGTGGTCAAGAATAAAGGCTAATGTGACCCCTGACCTCACCACCCAAGGAGAAATACCACAATACTTAAACTTACTCTGAAGATTCAGTATCCTTTAGGCAAGTAGGTTACTACAAAAATGTATACTTCTGCACGTACATTTACTCTGGCTTCAGTTTAGCCCACCCTGAGAGTGTTTACCTTCAGTCTTTACATCTCTGTTATTATTACTTTGTGTGTGTGAGTGTGCACATGTCAGTCAGTGCGGTTTGGAGGTCAGAGGACAACTTGGAGGAGCTGGCTTTCCGTTTCTACTATGTGGGTCCAGAGGAGTCAAGCTTAGAACCTCAAGCTTGGTGGCAGGTGACTTCACCTGCCAGGCCATCTCAACAGACCCCTCTTTAATTTTCTACTACTCGGTAAAATGCAATTCTTTATCAGATCATTCAATTGCATATTTCATTTTACTGCATTCCTTTATTTATTTTATGTGCGTGGGTGCACATCCCAGTGCACTGGGGGTGGGAGTGGGGATGATTAGAGGACAGCTTGTAGGGGTCAGGTCTTTCCTTCTCCTAGACAGGTCTTGGGGATCCAACACAGGTCATCAAACTTGGTGGTAAGTACCCATGAGTATACATTTAGAGATTCACAATCAAGAGCCTTGGACTGAGTCATCGAGCAACTTATGGTCTCTGCACATGTCCTGGAGACTCAGGTTCTTATCTGCAAAATAACGGAGATGCTTCAAGGCACACATGTGTGGTTCATGTGTGTGAAGTCCGAGTTTACTCCCTAGAACTATAATAAAAACTAATTTTTAAAATTACACTAAACGTATCCAGAGGCTTCAACTAAGATAAAGGAAATAACATATGGGAAGAAGTGTAGAAGTATTCCTGTAAACAAGATCTTATTAAGCATACATGCTAGGTACTGGATGGCTGCTTTCTGTTCTTTCCTCCTCCTCCTCCTCCTCCTCCTCCTCCTCCTCCTTTTTTAAATGCACAAGACTTCAGAAGGCTTCAGGACTGAAGACGTTATGTCTGACGCCCTGAGCATTACATTGATCTGCTTCTTCATGAGTGCTGAGTGTCACAAGGCTCGTTCTGGAGTGGGGCTTAAGGGTTATCACATGATGATCCTCTCTCCACTTGTGATTCATTCACCACTGTCAACGCTGCTCCAATTTCCATTAAGGAAAGGGTTTTCTCTAATCCACAGACACCGAACTCTGTCTTTGACTTCAGGAGGTTCTAGTAACATCAAAACACGGGCATGGGGCTAAGTGATTTGTCAGGCAGCTTTTAAAACTATTGCTTATAAAAGCGAGAAGAAAGGTTTGTCTTGGTTTAAGGCCAAGGCTTGAGCTAATTTTTTTTTTTTGAACTACAATCCCCAGAATGCCATCTACCTTTGGGAAATGAAAGCCTGCTTCAATTTTATGTTGAGAGCCCGAGATCAATTTTTTGTATCATGGCTCATAACTGCTTAGAATTGAAGGACAGAACCCCTAAGAAAGGACTGTGGAACTAACACGAGGCAGAGAAAGGATCAATATCCAACCATATTCGAATCACATTTTGAGACATTATTTGGATGAGTCCTTCAGTTTGTTTTTTCTTCGTAGTGAGAAACTGGTCCTTTTACACCCAGTGGAAGGGGACACTATATTCTAACAAATACTAAGGACGCAGTCCATTCTACCCCTGTCCTGAAGTTTACAGTCTATCATTAAACATTACCACGGCAGGGCAATTGGAGGGAAACAGAATTATTTAAGGGCTTCTGTGCCAGAAGATGAAGAACCTAGTGATAACTTGGACTTTTGGAAGTACAATTCTTTATTTTGAGATGTACTGTGTCATAATCTAATGATCCTTTGGCAGTTTGAACAAGGTTCAAACTGCTGGTACCTGCTAAGCAGGTACCAAAGGAAGGTACACAAAGCAGGTATACAAAGGTATCAAGGGAAGAAACAGCAAACAAGTGGGGAAATCAGGTGGAGTCTTGTCCTGTCTTTTTTCATCTTAAAAGTCAAACAAGAAAACTTTGTACATGGGCTGTTGAGATGGCTCAGCGGGTAAGAGCACCGACTGCTCTTCTGAAGGTTCTGAGTTCAAATCCTAGTAACCACATGGTAGCTCACAACCACCTGTAATGGGATCTATTGCCCTCTTCTGGTGTGTCTGAAGACAGCGACAGTGTACTCATTTATAGTAATAAATAAATCTTCAGTCAGGCAGTGGTGGCAGAGGCAGGTGGAGTTCTTTCAAGGCTAGCCTGGTCTACAAAGTGAGTTCCTGGACAGCCAGGTCTATACAGAGAAACCCTGTCTTGAAAAACCAAAAAAAAAAAAATCTTTAAAAAGAAAAACTTTGTACAATGCAGAAGACTTTTGGGGACCGGAGAGGCTGCTCTTGCACAGAATCCATATTAGAGTTCCAGAAGTCACATGGCAGCTCACAACCATCTCAAAGTCTAGTTCCAGGGGATCTGACATCATCTTCTGGCCTCTGTGGGCACGCACATATTGGTGTACACACATGCATGCAGGCTGAGTAAGCCAGGAGAAGCAAGCCAGCAAGGAACATCCCTCCATGGCCTCTGCGTCAGCTCCTGCTTCCTGACCTGCTTGAGTTCCAGTCCTGACTTCCTCTGGTGATCAACAGCCATATGGAAGTAAGCTAAATAAACCCTTTCCTCCCCAACTTGCTTCTTGGTCACGATGTTTGTGCAGGAATAGAAACCCTAAGACTCATACACATTTAAAAAAATGAAAAAACAAAACAAAACAAAACCAAAAGGCTCCCTCTATGATGCCCTCATTTCTATAAGTGAAACCATTACCATTTCTTATCTTGAAGAGAACAGCTCTCCCACATCAGAGCCAGGATGAAAAACATAAGAGTATCAAGTCAGACTGCACGAATGGTTTGTTCCAGTACCCACTAGATACAAGTGGGCATTGAGGCAACTTCATGAAGCCCCCCTGGCAACCTTCACGATGGGCTGACTATAGTATCTACCTCCCAGGACTGCTATAGGATTAAGCAAGGTAACATATATAAAGTATGTAGTGTAATTACGGTCTCACAAGAGAAGTTCGATACGTGGTAACTCTTATGAGCCTTCATTAGTAGCTTCCTTTGTTCTTCAACCTCTGTAGCTAATTTGTTACCAAGCTCTGTCAATTCTTTTATATGTATATGAAAGAATATATATTATATATTTCAGTTAAAACATGGTAAAAAAAAAAAAGCCAACCAGGACACTAGTGTCTACCCAGGGTGTCAGATAATCACATGATAACACATGATAACACTTCTAGGCACTGGAATACTGTGTAGCAAGAGACAAGTCCATAATCACAAGTACGAAAACCATATTTTGTTAAATGAAGTTAATCAGTCATTGAAGAGTATGTCTAAATTGATCTCTTTTGGCTAAAAACATACAAGTCACGAGGGACGAGTGGTTAAAATTTACCAAAAGCAGAATGTTATAACCTCTCAGAAGTTTAAGGTGTCTTGGCAATTGTGAGGCCAGCAAAGCTGCAGGCCCTGGGCACACATTTCTCCTCCTAAGATTCGGTACTTCTGCATACATAGACCCTAAGGGAACTCACATCTCCAACAGACGGATGGGTGCAGAAGGATGCACACAGACACTCGTGGGAAACAAGAACGGGAGCAGCCTAAATATATCCATCAGTAGATAGGATGTTTAATTCTGCTTGTCAGCTTGACAGGAACTAGAATCAAGTAGAAGACATGCCCCTGGGCATACCCATGACATGAGAGGACCCACCCTACCAGCTGGACAAATAAGGAGAGTGAGCTGAGTGGTAGTCTCACCGCCCCCCCCCCCCCCCCCCCCCCCCCCCGGCTTCCTGACCACAGGGCTATGAGACTAGTGGCTGAAGCTCCTACTGCCATGACCCTCCTTCCGTGATGGACTGTGCCTTTGGAACTGTGAGCCCGAACACACCCTTCCTTCCTTAGGGTGCCTCTTGTTCAGTGTTTGATCACAGCGCTGAGAGAGGTCCGTTACAGTAGGAAGTGGGTCAGCTCCCTTCCACACAATGTAACTTATTAGTAAGATAAGCCAGGACAAAACAGGAGAATGTCAAAAACGTAACGTTGACTGAACAAAATAGGGGCGCTGTATATGTCGGTGCGTACACCATCAGTAATTATAGGCGCCCATGAACCAGTAAAAGAATGGTAAAAAGGGTGACGCCCACGGTGGTGTGTTCCCATCATTTCTGAGGAGGAGCATGGAGAAATGATATGAAAAGGGTACAAGGAAACTAGGCTTTTTTCTTTTCTTTTTACTCATGTGTATATCTGTGTATCTCCGTATAGGTGTGTGCAGTTGAATGCAGGATCCTGCAAAGGCCAGAGGTGTCAGATCCCCTGGAGCTAGAGTTATAGGCAGCTGTGAGCTGTCTGTTGTGACTGCTGGGAACCAAATTTGGGTCCTCTGAAGTAGCAGGACAGACTCTCAACCATTGAGCCATCCCTCCAGCTCTAACAAGGAAATGGTTAGATGACCTTTATGACTGTGACTCTAAAATAACCCAATATAAATATGATTTGTGTCATTATTCCCTTCTATTTTTTTTATAAGATAGACATTTTTTTTTTCAAAGTTAAAAAGCATATATGTGTGTATCTGGCTCAATGGCAGAGTGCTTGCCTAGTGTGCCCAAGGCTCTGAGTTGGATCCACAGTACCAGAAAACAAACAAAAACAATAAAACATGACATTAATAGCAAAAGAAAACATGCCTTCCAACTACTATGACGTTTGACAAACGATTTATTCTCTGTTAGCCTCATTTCTACCAACAATGAAGAACTGAGAAAAGGGAAAAAGAAAGGGGCCTTTTAAAATGTCCACAGTATTGATACTGTTGTAATAATCATTGCTAGCCAGCTGTTTCTTTGTCCATAGGTGGTAATATTCATTCTCTAACTTAAGGTCACCAGCTTCCAGAAACATTGCTTCATCATGCTGTCCCCTCTGTCCCCCTCCCAGTTGACTCAACCAGTTTGTTTAGCTAAAGCCATCCTAAGCTCTCCTCTGCCTTCAGCCTTCCAATGACAGCATTTATCATTTTTACTGAATTTTTGAGACTCCCTAATGTGACGACAAGTTTCATTTGCCTTGATATCTCCAGTGAAATGAAGGAGAGGAATAAGGAAGAGACTCAGGACTGGGTGCCTATTTTGACTCTAAGAGACCTCACCATGACTCTCCAGGACAAGTTCTTTTAAGATGTGAAATGTGCCTCCTCCCCCCCCACCCCCGCCCCATCCGCCCCATCCGCCCCATCCGCCCCCGTAGGCTTGTGGTTCTATTTTGGGAGCCTTTGCAAATGTGGTCTAGTGAGGAGAAGCAGGCCTTTGCAAGCTGGACCACTTCAGGGTCCGTGGGACTTGGCTTCCTGCTTGTGCTATGCATGAAGCTGAAGCTGGAGCCTCCTCCATCACAGACCAAGTCTCTTCAGCTTCCGTGTCTTCTGCAGCATGGCAGACTGTAGCCTCAGAACCATGGGAATAAAATATATCCCCCCCCCCCCCCCCCCCCCCCCCCACCCCCGCCTTGTCACAGCAACAGGAAGAGTTACTAAGACAGGTGGTTATACCCGATGACCTACCAAAGTGTCTCCTGGTCCTTAAGGCATGTTCTTGACGCTCCTATACCCGGTCAATAATGACTGTATTGGCAAATTAAAGAGGAGGAGGAAGAGGAGGAGGGAGAGGAGGAGGAGGAGAGGAAAATGTGGTGAAATTAGGGAGCCAAACTGCCCTTGGTTGCTTGGAGACCTGCTTTTGCACAGTGCTCATTAGGACACCTAGTAAGGTACCAGGAATTAGGCAACATTACTGCCTTTCACAAGCCAGTTCCTTACCTGTGATTCACACCAGCACCATGAGCTCCTAGGTCTTCCCTGTTAGTGCTGTGGGCTCCTTTTCTGTTCACTGCCTCTTCTGTCTCACTTGGGCTGTCCTCCTCCAAGCTGTCAGGCTCCATATCTTTGTCCTGGATTTTGTCCTTAATATCAGACCAGGGCTTAGCCTCTTGAGAGAGGCCTTCTGAATCCGATTCTAAGGAGTCTTTTGAAATCAGGTTTAAGTCTTCTTTCTTCAAGGGTCTGTCTGAAGGCGGGATCCTCAAGTTGGTGTGATGGATGGGAGACTGGCTAGAGAGCTTGGGAACTGGTTTATATCTATTCATCCTGAAAAATAGAAACACGAACAGGAACGCTCTTGTTAATAGAAGCAGTTAGCTGATATTTATAATTGTGGCTCTCAAAAGCATTGCTTAAAAAATTTATGTTACTCTGCGGCTACTGAAGCCATAATGGCAATGTTTGTTAAAAATGTCAATGAGCAAGAGAACCTTGTTATATTATCTGCAGGCTTTTGAATGCACCCTTTTGAGTGTACGAGCAAGGAAGGCCTATTGGAAAAATGATTGTTTTTCTCTCTGTAGAAACACATCTGATTTAGGGCTCATAAGCAGCCCGAGCAATCCAATGAGGTTTTATTGAGGAAATCAAATGGCTGCTTGAAAGCGGATTCTGTTCCCAGCTTCCAAGGGCTTCTTACAAACAAGCCGGAACAAAGCCAAATGGTTAATTGTGAGCAGTGCTTTTTGGTGGCTTTATTTCAAATGCTCAGGGCAAGTGTGTGTGTGTGTGTGTGTGTGTGTGTGTGTGTGTGTACACATCTTGTTCAGAAGCAGCCACAGATGCACTCAGACAGGTTCATGGCTTACTGTTTACAAAGTAAAGGAGAGAAAAGCAAGGCCTCCCCAACTGGAACTGTAATGTACAGAATGTTTCTTTCCTAGACCAGTGCAAGCAGGCTTCAGCATTTAGAAAAGGCTTTTGCTATCCAGGATGCTGCTAGAGAGGACTGTACAATTGGGTGGCCATTATATGGAGATCAATCTCTGCTCAGTGTTAAACAACAACATTATATTTCATACATATTTTATTACCTATTATAACTGCTTAAAGTGTTCAGTAAGCAAGGTGTGCTGGTGAACGCTGGTAAGCTAAGCAATTCAGAGGGGGAAGGAAGAAGACCAGGCATTGGAGGGAGGCCAGTTTGGGCTGCATGAGACCCTATCTAAAAAAAAAAAAAAAAAAAATCTGAAACTATTTAACAAAAGGTCTGTGAATCCTGTCTCAGAGTGACTCAAAGCAGAGCCTAGATGTCACCTACCTGGAATAGGGGCTGCTCTTGGGTAGTGGAGGCTGGCCTGCATGACAGCTAGGAGTCGAGGTATCCCTTGTAAAGTATGAAGGAGTGTAATTCCAAGGGAACCCTCTTGGTCTCCAAGGGCTGCTCTAGAGACCCATGAGATGGTTTACAGAACAGGTGCTCTGAGTCAGCACAGGATTGGAAGAGGACTGCCTTCCACCGCTACCCAGGGTTTCTCTTTTGGTTTACTTTCTCTCTCACTGCCTTTATGCCTTTATGCTTTGGTGTGTGTGTGTATGGGTGGGGGGAGCTTTACCATTGGAGGCTAGGCTATGCTGAAATTTGTTTTGACTGGCTTGCTCATGTTCTTTTGGCAAATCCAGTTTTTAATTAAAAATACCTTGACCTGATTCCTGTTCCTTGAATTATTATATTGACCTTGTTGCTAGGGTTTCCAAGGACACGGTCTGCTCCTTGAATGAAAGCACCTTTACAAACACGACAGACAAAAGGTAGCACTCATACTTAAACAAACACAGAGCGATTCTCTGCTCAACTCCGAGCTCCCTTGGTAGACCAATATATCACTGCCTAATTTGAGATTGGTTTGCCTGCAGTCAGTCTCGGGTTTAGTATACACATTGCGTTCTGCCACATTTTTATACCAGTTTTCTTTTGCAGGATGCTTTTTAGAAAGCATCAAGGATGAAAACGTTTTAAATCTAAGTCTCTGTAAACACCAGCTTTGTTATTTAAAAGCTCACTGTACTAGGAGTCTTGAAAAACGAGCTGAAAACAAAACAAAACAAAACAAAAAACCCTGAAAAACACATGTATGGTGAATGGAGTTTAATCTACAACTCCAGCAAAGGGGGTGAGGGGGTGGGGCGCCGGCGGGGAATCTCAGTTCATTTCAGAACTGTTTTTCATACAATAATTAAAATCCTTCATTCTGTCTTTTCTTAAATGAGAACCCAGGATTTCTTCGTAGTAATAAATAATAGTTATATATGATAATAATTTAGCTGTTGTTGACAATAGTAGTAGAATTTGGGAAGAACGTGAAAGAACAAAGCGAAGTATTCCTCAAATTGGGTTTTCTGTGGAGGTCTGATCTTAAGGGGGTTAGGGGAGGAGGAGAATTATAGAAAAAAAGCTGATCACTCGAATAAATTCAGTAAGTGGGCTATATTTCTCGAGTAGCTCTCTAGTGATGCTCCGTACCAAAAAGAAAAAAAAAAAAAAAAGCCAACGAGTTAAAAAAGAAAACAACGGTTGGGCCTCAGCGATTCCTGACCAATCCACTTCTTAGTAAACAAGGAAGGCATGGGGCGCGTCCTCTAGGGACTAAGAAACCACCAGTTCTCTTGGATCCTGCTAAGGTCTTCTGTCTCTGCCACTGGTTGGGGTCAAATCCGCTAGGGCAGTGAACAAGGAGGCCCACTTAGGATGAACAGATCCAAAGTTGCCCTGTTTGTAACAGGCGGCGTGTCGCCCCATGGGGATCTCAGGGTTTTCGCCGTTTGTCTCTTTCTAAGGGTCAGGACAGGCTGCGGGGGACGTTTGACGGACCAAAGGTGGCGGGTCGGAGATCGGGACGAGGGGCTGGGGACAGGGCTGCCCGGCCTGGGGGACGCAGCCCTGCCTGGGCGCGGTCCTTCCTCCCAGACCACAGTCTGTGCCGGCTCCCTCGCGCCCACCCCGGAGTTCTCGGTACAGCCCGCCCGCGTGGCCCCCTTCCCACCCGCCGGGAACCGCCAGTCACCTGCCGGCGCTGCTGGGCAGCCGCGCCCCTGGCCCCCGCAACCTCCGCAGCCCGGGCTCCCGCGGCGGCTCCCGCCCCGCCCGCTCGCCGCTGCCTGGAGACCGCGGCCAACACCGCTCGCTCGGGGCCGCGGGCCCAGCGCTCCTCAGCTCAGCGGCGCGGGGGACCCCGGTTCAGCTCCGGATGCTCAGGTCTAGCCACGCCACCTCCGCAGAGGAGGGAAAGCAGGGAGAGAGCCCTGCTTCGGTGATGCTGCTGGGGTAGGCGAAAACCTACAGCCCGAGGAGAAAGGAGCCAGTTAGTGAATGGAAGGGAGGCAAGAAGAGATGGGGAGAAGCCGGAGGGAAGAAAACAAGTGGCCAATAAGCATTTGCCCTTTATTGGAAAGGAGCTTAATTCGTTAATAATCACAAGAGGGGAAATTAAAGCCACGCAGGCGAAAACACTCACCACACCGGGCGTCTTAGGGCGAAAAGTTGGCCATCTGTTGGTGATGCCACCTAGGAGTCTCAGCACTCAGAGGGAGTGGCTGGAGGATCTGTATCGTGAGATCCTGCCTCAAAAAAGCCAAAACACCCGAAGGAACAGCGAGCAGAGAAACGCACCTGTTCCAAGGGCCAAGTGTAAAAGACATAAGGATGAAGGACTCGCAGGTGTGTGAACTGGCAGCATTTTGGGGTTGACATTGTCTGGGCTGTGCAGGCACTCCTTATTAGTTCCTAGCAACCTCACCTTTAGGCATTCACCCAAAGGAAGCATGTATTTTTATGCATCTTGAAAGCGTAAATCTGAAATGTCCTACTCTTGGCTTCGAACACCTGGTTCCCAAGCTGGTGGTGGTTTTTGCAGGTGGGTCACTGGGGCTAGCCTTTGAGGGTTAGAGCCCATTGCTGAGTGTCTCTTCTTGCTGTCGGGCATTTTGTCACAGCTACGAGGAAAGTGTCTCATACAGCATCCAAGCTGGAGAACGTGGGAATATCAAAATTAGAGACAGATTTACTTCTCATTACAGGAGCTTCAAACACGCAGAGGAAACTCACGCTCAAGTAGTCGTTCTCCACTGTGGCTTCCGGGGTGTGCTATTCCTAAGAACTAAGTGAGGACCATTCACACCTGCCCCGCTTTCTCAGCTCCTGGTCAGCGCAAATCACTGCTGTAGTTCCTCAGGTCCTTCAGTTGCTTTCTGCGTCATGTGGGGAACGTTCCTTATGATGGTTTTCTGCAAATCAGGGACCTCGTGGGAGTCACAAGTGCTGTGATCCAGCGACTGCTGGAAGAGACACACCACCCTCTTAATACGGAGCCCCCGAGCTTGGCCCACCTCCCTCCTCTGTAACAGCTGTCCTGCTTATGCTTTGGAGTAACTAAAGGAATGGGGAAGGCTGGAATAGGAAGTACAGGTGACAGGCCGTACCAGGAGGTCAGGAGGTCAAACCCCCCCCCCCATGTCTGTTGTTCTAATGGAGATAATTTAATATGAAGATATATATATATATTTCAGTATCTGATGCAGTATTTTTTATTAGATATTTTCTTTATTTACATGTCATATGATTTCTCCTTTCCCAGTTTCCCCTCAACCCCCCCCCCCAAAAAAAAAACCCAACAAGAACAAACCCCTGTTGCCCCCTCCCTGCTTGCCACCCCACCCTCTCCCACTTATTGGCCCTGGCCTTCCCCTACACTGGGGCACAGAACCTAATATGAAGATAATATTATGGAGAGTTGAGAAGGGGGCACACGTCTTATGGGTTCAGTGACCATGGAAGCGTCTCTGGCCTTTATGGTTGAAGGAGTCCAGGGATGAATCTGAAATCGTTATCCTTGAGAAGCCAGGGGCAGGGCTGCTTGGAACAAGGATCCGGGCCTCTGAGGGGGATGAGGAAGGACTAACGGAGTTGGCTCCGGGAGGAGCAGAATGGGAATCGGGTGCTGCTACTGAAGCGTGCTGAGCTCCGAGAGGATGGAAAGGCTCTGTCAAGGGGTCTTGGAGGAAACAGGAAGAAGGCAGAACATCAGTCCCTGTTCCTCCTACACCCTGATCACCACCAGGCGGGCCAGCAAGAGCCTGCTGGGACAAGGATAGTTAGGGTTTGCCTGGTAATCACCGTGTGAGAGTCTGTGTGTGTGTGTGTGTGTGTGTGTGTGTGTGTGTGTGTGTGGTG